>PVJO010002698.1:10173-137958 GCA_004026905.1 Hystrix cristata | reverse complement strand
CTAAGCACTGGATGGTGACCTCTAACAGAATGATTGTAGAAAGGTGAAAGATTTCCCAGCATTATTACATTGTTTGCCTGAACATTTGCCATAGTTAAGGAAAAAAACCTAGACAATGAGGACCAAATCTTCTTGTGCACAATAGAATTCACTGCGCAGTGCTCAGAACTGTGCAGACCACCCTCGCCAGCACTGGCCCAAAATAGTGCAAGAGTGACTTCAGAAACTTTTTTCCACCTCTTTTTATTTGCACAGGAGCACTTCATAGTGTTTTACAGGTTTCCTATTTCCTCAATATACTGTATATAATTTATAAGATGTTTTGCTAGATGCAGCCAAAAAAATCCCAATTCTTAAATTTTAGAAGTAAAAAACGTATATGCACACGAACAATTACAATTTCAATATAAGAAGTATTACAATGGATGTATGTGCATGATTCAGTGTAATAGAGGCAAGCAGAGGAAAAAAGGTTCCTAAATCTGCTTAGGTATGGTCAGAAGAGACCTCAAAGGAAAGAAAAACTTTAAAGGAATAATAAAGTCTTAGTTACTCTAAAGCAAATAGGAAAAAAAAAATGACCTTGAGAACATTCTAGGTAGCAGAAGCCCACTCATTTGTTCCTTAAGCATTCATCTACAATAAGAACAAAAATGTGTTGAGCACAAGGAGATAGACCTTTTGCAAACGGGAAAGGGACAGGGTGGGAGGGTAGGACATAAAAAGAACTAAGATGTGTTACTTTATGTACATGTACCAACCCCGACATGGAATGTAACCATTATGTACTGCAAAAAAGTACTAATGAAAGTTTTAAATATTGAAAAAAATGTAAATGCACTGCACACTTACCCAATAGGGTGCAAGAATCAAATCAAAGGAACTAGCTGTAACAGTTGGAACTACAATGGATTAGGGCCTGTTGGAAGACAGTATGCATAATGGAAGGAGTAGCCAGATGATGAATCTTGTATGCCAGGCAGGGAATGGGAAACCACTGAAAGTCTCCGAGAAGAAAAAAGTCTTTGCCAGGTGTCTTAGTTACTTTTCTCATTATTGGGACAAAATACCTGACAGCCACAGGTTAAAGGAAGAAAGGTTTATTTGGCTTGCTTTTGTAGAGGTTTCAGTCCATAGTAGGCTGGCTCCAGGCATGGCAGCATGTCAGATGAGCACAGCAAAACAGAAAGAGCTCTTGGCATGGCAGGGGGAAGCAAAGAGATCAACAGAGGAGCAGGAACGAGACAAACTCAGGTCATGCTCCTAGTGACCTACCTCTTCTTCCCAGATCCCACCTCCAAATAGCAAATCTGCTCTATGCTTCCATAATCTAATCACCTTCCAAAGTCACATCTATGAGCACACACAGCCCTGGGTGGCATTCTAGATATAAACCATAACATCTGGTTTACACTTAGAAAAGATGGCTTGCACAGAATTCCAAAAGCAGTTACAGATTAATTTTTAGGCTAAGAAAAGGAACCAAGATAAACATATACAAATTTTTAAAAATTTAAAAAGATTAAAAAAAACACAAAAAAGAATGTATATACTTGTCTCATTCTGCATAAGTATTTCCAAATACAGTAAAACCTTGGATTGCTAGTAATTTGTTCTACGAGTGTTCCACAAGATGAGCAAGCATTTCTAATAAATTTTAACTTGATAAACAAGTGATGTCCTACAATATGAGTAGTATATGATGCCAAGAGGTTATGGAGGAGATCTCATCTTCAGAGGAGGAGGAGAAAAAGGCAGAGGAATCCATCACTTCAAGTGAGATTAGAGGAACGTGTCAAATGTGAGAAAAAGTGGAACATTTTGCAGAAAAGCACAACCAAAATAAGGCTGTCGCAGTGCAAGTGATGAATCTGTTCAACAACAGTGCAACGCAATGTCACCTTTCTGCAAAATCCTCAAAAGGAGGCAAAAGCAAGTGTCACTGGATAGGTTACTGGTTAAAGCTGAACAAATAGAAAAAGATTCCATTGAGCCAACAGATAGCCATGATTCCATTAGTGATAGTGAAATCATCCTGCACAATAACCAGTTAATTTTACTTTTCTTTATATTTTGTGTTTTCTTAATTATATCGGATTACATTACAGTACTGTAACCAATTTTATATGAATATTTTGGGGTTGCAGAACAAATCATCTGAGTCTCCATTATTTCTTACAGGGAAATTCACTTTGGTATCAAAGGGCTTTGGATTACAAGCAGGGTTCTTGCTAGCAAACCAAGATTTTACTGCATTCTATTGTTTAAAAATTTAGAGTTCAGTAAAGTAATTGCATATAAGAGGTACAATATTAAACATACAAGAAAATATAATGGAAAATAATTAAGATACACCGAAATAATTCATAGTTAAATAAGAAGATGTTTGCCTTCCCTGATAGTGGCTATTGAGGTTGAAGCCACTTTCTACATGTACCTTCATTTCCTCATTTAAAACTAAAAAAAGATGAATTTAAGAAATAACAGCATCAGATTAGAAGATGAAGAAAGAAGTCCAAACACTCTCAGTCACCTTATCTTTGACAAAGGGGCAAACACCTTCACTGGAAGAAAGATAATCTCTTTAATAAATGGTGCTGGAAAAACTGGCTTTCCACATGCCAAAGATTAAAACTAGACCCTTATCGTTCCCCATGCACTAAGCTAAATTCAAATGGATCAAAGATCTAAATACTAAAACAGAAACACTAAATCTGCTGGAAGACAGAATAGGTAGAACTCTTGAAGACATGGGTGTAGGCAAAGACTTTATAAACAAAACACCAAATGCCCAGGAAATACCACAAAGAATCAACAACTGGGATATAATCTTATTAAAAAGCTTTTGCACAGCAAAAGAAACTATGAACAGAGTGAAGAGACAATCCACAGCATGGGAAAAAAAAATTGCCAACTGTTCCTCCAACAAAGAACTAATATCTAGAATATATAAAGAACTCAAATAAATCAGATCCCCCAAATTGAAAGACCCAGCCCAAAAATGGGCAGCTGAAATGAACAGACACTTCTCAGATGAAGAAGTAGGAACAGCAAATAAACATATGGAAAAATGTTCAACATCACTGATCATTAGAGAGATGCAAATTAAAACAACACTGAGATTCCATCTCACTCCAGAAAGAATGGCTATTATCCATAAATAAGGTAATAACAAATGCTGGAGGGACTGTAGTGAAAAAGAAAACCTTCTCCACTGTTGGGGGGAATGTAGACTGGTGCAACCACTGTGGAAATCAGCATGGAGATTCCTCTAAAAACTAGGACTAGAGGTTCCGTTTCACCCAGCTATTCCCATTCTTGGTATCTTCCCAAAAGAATTAAAAGCATCATACCACAGTGATATATGCACACCCATGATTATAATGGCACTGTTTGTAATAGCTAAATCTTGGAAACAGCCCAAATGTACATCAAGCGATGAATGAGTAAAAATGTGTTTTTTTTATACAATGGAGTACTACTCTGCCATGAAGAACAATAAGCTTGAGAGATTTCTAGATAAATAGATGCATCTTGAGACCATACTCTTAAATGAAATAAAACAGAAACACATATTTAAATATCACATTGTTTCTCTGTTGTGAGAAACTGAACGTGTAAATAAGGACCAAAATCTATTACATTGGGACAGGGAAGAAATTGTTCAAATGGGAAGGGGAACAAGGGAGGGTGAAGGAGGGAAGGAACAGAGGGACAAGAAAAAAGAAGAATAGAAGGAAAAAATGGAAACAAAGATTTTGTAAATAAGGAGAGAGGAAGGGTTGAAGGGAGGGGAAGGGAATGGGAGAAAAAGAAGCAGTAAGATATATCATGTACAGATACAAATTCCCTATGATGAATGTATATCTAAAATGTACCATTAAAATAAAATTTTAAAAAAGAAATAACAGCATCTTATTAACAGTAATTTTCTTCTTAGATATCATACATGTGTTTCTAAAAATAAAAGTATTTCTCTTACAGAAAATGGGTCCATATTAAACATCTGTAAATCCACATTTGTCCTCCCTCTAGTCCTATCAGTTTGGTGAGATTGAACAGGCCTTTTTTTTTCCTATTTCTTTTTTATGTATTTTAAATCTTTAATTTCATTTACAATTGTCAGGAAAAAAATACTAGTGCCCATCCCTCCATAAAACCTTCTCTAACTGAGAAATCTTAAAATCATCTACTATTTTCTGTATGAGTTCTGGTTTTGTCTCTATAACTAGAATGCAATTTCTGATTCATGAACTATATTACACTTTTAACATTATCAAAGTATCTACCACAATGCTTGATTCATAAGGTATACACCATAATTATAAATATAAGAAAGTTAGCAAAGCACCATCCCAAAAAAGTGAAAAAATGGATTAGTTAATAAATGCCATTGGGAAGCCATCAAGAAAAGAATTAGAGCTATGTCTCATATTCTACACCAGGATAAATTCCAAATAGATCAAAAATTTAATCATAGAAGTAAAAGCATAAAAGTATTAGACGTAACCAAGAAAAAATGCCTTTATAAACTTGGTGCAGAAGAATTCATTTACATATGATACAGAAGCTATAAATCAAAAGACTGATAAATTCTACAACCCCAAAAAGAATTTAAAACAATCTTTATGGTAAAACCACAGTAAGAAATGGCAAAAGATAAATCACATGCTAAAATAAATATTTGCAACTCATATCACAAACCAATAAACAGTAAACAACACTTGCTCTTGATAATAAATGATCAAATAGAAAAATAGGCAAACTATGCACAGACACTTGGCAGAAAATAAAACATAAATAACTCTTAAACACATGAATAAGAGAAAAAGCGTGATGAAAATTAAAACTACACTAACAGACCATTCTTTACCTAGGAGATAGTCAAAAATACAAAAGATTGATAATACAATTTGGCAAGGCAATGAGGAGGCAGACATTTTCATATGCTTCCAGTCAAACTGTAAATTGGTGTAACCTGTATAGAAAACAATTAGACAGTATCTATCAATATTATACAATAATATGCTTTTAATCCAGCAACTGCATTTCAAAGAATTTCTCTTAAAGATACAATTATTCATAGATGAAAGGACCTATATAATGTTACTCACTAAACTATGGTTTGTAATAGCAAATTAGAAACAACCCGAATGCCCACAACCAGTGACTGGCTAAATACATTACAAAATAACTACAAAAAATAAGTAGTTTCTAGCCCTTAAAAAAAATGTGTAAACTGAAAAAGAAAAAAAAAATGTGTAAACTCATTTCTTGGGCTTTGGAATAATCCCCAAGATACACACATGAAAAAGCAAGATTCAAAACTATATGTAGGATGCACTACCATGTGTGTAAAAAAGGGGGCTTCAGGGTAGGGATGTGGGGGAGAATAAGCCTTGTTTGCTTTATCTGTGTAAAATATCTGCGAAAGAACGTTTGTTGCCTCTGGGGATGGGAACATAAGTGAAGCAATACTTTTTGTAGTATTTTCACTATACACCATTTCGTACCTTTAAAACGTGAACCATTTAAGTATTTAAATCAAATGTTCAAAAATGTGTATCTTTAAAAAATTTTCCACTGTACCTAACAGTGGCTAGTTCGTATTATGGTTTTATAGCAGTATCCATGTTTGCTTATTGTTTTCAAATTTACAAAATCTTTTATATAAATTATCATGTTAAAACACAATATAGTATTTTCATTAATGATCTAAATATTCTCAGCTACATGTGAGTATAGTCATTTGTACTTAATTTCTGAGAAAACTGTCTCACAAAAATAACATGAACTTCAAATATTTAAAAGCATACCCTCTCCCCCATTCAATTTGAGAAAACATTTTCATTGCATACACATGAATGAAATTCCCTCAAGGATGCTATTTAAAACTTCAGTACACTTAAGAAACACAATTTTTTCAAAAAATTGCTGCCAAATCACTATTTTAATTGCTTTATTTTCCTCAGTTTTTTTCTTAATTCAAGAACAATATTTGCTTGTTTCAATTTTTAATTAGAAAACCCAAACACATCAACAGACCTGAAGACTTGAGTTTCTTTTATGAGAGATGTACTGTATTATCCTCTACTTCCAAAAACAAAGTGTGCTTATTCCTAAGCAATGATCTAGACTTCTTTTTTGAGGATTACATGATATAATTTACTTAATAATGAACAAAAAGAGCACAGCACTCCCTTTCCAACTCAACTTCTGAGACTTTTTTCCAAGCAAAAATTATATTTGCAATAAACACAGAAGTGCAGGTATCTTTTTGGTATGCTGACTTCATTTACTCAGGATATATTCCCAGAAGTGGGATAGCTGGATGATATGCTAGAGCTATTGTTTATTTTTTTGACTAACACCCCCATACTGTTCTTCAAAATGGATGATAAGTTTACTTTGCCACCAACAGTGTGTGAGTTCTTTTTCTACATATCCTTACCAACATTTATTTGTTGTTATTCTTATTGTTTGTTCTGATTTGCTATAATTGTTGTTGGTTTCATTTAGAGCCATTCTAACCAGTATGAAATGATTCTCATTATAGTTTTGCTTTGCATTTCCCTGATCTAATGATATTGAGCATTATTCATATATTTGTTGGACAAGTGTATTTCTTATTTCGAGAAGTGCCTATTCATGTCCCTTTTTAAAATGTATTGTTTTTGTTTTTGTTGTTGTTATTGTTGCTAAGTTTTTTTCAGTTTATTATATATTCTGTTTATCAATCATTTATCAGGTTAATAGTTGGCAAATAACATTTTGCCAACTCCATTCTGAAGTTTGTCTCTTCACTCTGTGGATCATTTCTCTTGCTGTTTGGAAATTTTTTATTTTGATGTTATCCCATTTTTCTGTTTTTGCTTTTGTTTCCTGTGTTTCTGAGGTCATATTCAGAAACTCATCATCTGGATTGATGTCTTAAAAGTGTTTCCCCCCTGTTTTCTTCTAATAGTTTCATAGCTTTGAGGCAGAGGAAATGGCAGGACTTTGAAGTAGCAATCTGAGAGAAAATGAGCAGGCAGCTTCAACTTTTGGTGGTAAGAGAGGGAAAGTAAATCAGGCTGTTAAGTAAGCGAGCAGGCTGCTTTATTCCTTGAGATAAAAAAGTGGAACACACAGGCAAACTGGATGAAACTTGTACAGGCAAAGAAGGTAAAGGATATGACCAAGAGCTGATGCTAAATTTGTAAATTCACCTCTGTGCAGTATTTAAACTACACCCAGTCCAAAGACCCCACCTCTTCCTGAATAATTAATAACATTCTTTTAATACCTAATAAAAGGTAAATACCTCCTTTGTCTGGGCATACTATGTCTGAGGAGTAGCCAGCTCTGCAGTCATTTTCCCAATCTACTCTGCCCATAGTGTAGCTTGCTTTGCTTCCTAATGAAAATACTCTGTCTATGGCGTAGCCTGTTGTACTTCTTACTGTAATAAACTTCTACTTTAATTTAATCATAACTAGCTTATTATATGACTTCCATATTATGTGAGGCAAGGACCCAGAGAACCTGGTGAGTTTCAGGTCTTATGGAGTCTTTGATGTATTTTGAGTTGCTATTAGTACAGCCTGAGAGATAGTGGTGAAGTTCCAATCTTCCAATTTCCCCCATCCATTGTATAGTTTTGGCACCTTCGTCAAGAATCAGTTGACTGTAAATGTGTGGATTTATTTTGGGGATTCCTCTTGTATTACATTTGTGCTTCTGCTTTTATGCACTAATATGCAGTCACTGTGTTGTATTCGTCAAAATCAGGTATTATGATGCTTGCAAACTTATTTTTTTTTGTTCAAGATTGCTGAATTATTTGAGATCTTATGTACTCCCATATGAATTTTTAGGATTGCTTTTCCTAGTGCTTTGAAGAATATCATTGATTTTTCTTAATTGAAATTACATTGAATCCATAAACTGTTTTAGGTTATGGACATTTTCATGATCTTAATTGTTCCAGTCCATGAAAATAGAGGTCATTCTTTTCTTTCTCTTTTTTTTTTGGGGGGGGGTGGTTATTTTCAATTTCATTCATTGTAGAGGTCTTTCACTTACCTGATTAAATTTACTCGTACATGTTTTATATCTTTTTAGAAGCTTTGTGAATGGGATTGCTCTCATAATTTTATTCTCAGCAAATTCATTATTGGTGTATAAAATACTACTGATTTTTGTATATTGATTTTTTTATGCTGCAACTTCACTGAATTTGCTTATAAGTTCTCACAGTCTTTTTGTAGTGTGTATATGTGGAATCATATCATCTGCAAACAGATAATTTGGCTTCTTCTCATCCTATTTATATGTTTTTATTTATTTTTCTTGCCTATTTGCTCTAAAATTCTCAGTACTGTGGTATAGAGTAAGATGAGTAAAAGTAGACAAGCCTGTCCTGTTGCAGAGCTTAGAGAAAATGCTTTCAGGTTTTCCCCAGTCAATGCAGTGTTGATTGTGAATTTGTCATATATAGCCTTTCATTATGTTAAGGTACAATCCTTCTGTACCTAATTTTTAAACAATTCCTATCATGAAAAATAAAAATTTTATCAAATTCTTTTTGTCTAGTGAGACGATTTTTGTACTTCATTCTGTGAACATGTTACATTACATTTGACTTGCATCCCTAGGATAATTATAACTTCCATGGTGAATGATCTTTTTTTGGTTTTGTTTTGTTTTGTTTGTTTTAGTTTTTTTTGAGACATGGTCTCACTCTGTAGTTAAAGCTGGCCCTAACTTGACTATATGGCCTTGAACTTGTGGCGATCCTCCTGTCTCAGCCTCTTGAGAGCTAAGTTTACAAGTATGTGCCACCACACCTGGCTGATCTTTTTGATGTTCTATTAGATTTAGTTCCTGAATATATTGTTGAGGATTTTTGTACCTATATTCATCAGAGATATTTGTCTATAGTTGTCTTTTTTAGTTGTATCCTTGTCTCGTTCTGGTATCAGAATAGTGTTGGCCTGATAGAACAAGTTTGGAATGGTTCCTTCCCCTTCAGTTCTTTAGAGTAGTTTGAAAATAATTGATTTTATTAGTTGTTCTTTAAAAGTCTGGTAAAATTTAGAAGTGAAGTGATCCATTCCTGGATTTATCTATGGTGGGAGACTTTACTGATTAGATCTCTTATTTTTTATTGATCTATCCAGGTTTTTTATATCCTCATGGTTCAATTTTGGTAAGTCATTATGCATTGCAAAATATATCTATCTCTTGGGACCCTGTGGCTTAGGCCCACATGTCGGTCTGCATGCTCTTTGACTGCAGATCTGTGTCGGGTCTGCCTATCCACCGGCAGAGTCAAACTCCAGGAACATGGGAAAGATCTTGGACAGAAAACACCACTGGCTCTCTCCCTCCCTCTCTCTCTCTCTCTCTCTCTGTCTCTCTCTCTGTAACTTTTTTTTTTCCTTTTTCTTCTTTTCTGTTCCAAGCCATCACTACCAAGTAGGCCAGCCATACCCATGCCACTGAGGAAAGCTTTGGAGACATAAGGGGTAAAGAGACATGGGCAGGCTACCAAGGGACCCCCAGAGAGCTGCAGGCTGAAAACACTGCCCCAGACTCCACAGCTGGAGGCCAAGTTCAGCACAGTACTCAGCACTAACTGAAGACTTGGTGGGGCTAACAAGCACAGAATCAGGCTTTGGCTTGGGCACCATCACAGAACAATGGATATCAGAGAAATCCCACTATATGTATATGTATATATAACCATATATACAAATATATAACTATACATATATAAATATATATATGACTATATATAAATATACATAATTATATATATAAATATATATATATATATATATATATATATACGTTTTGTTTTGTTTTTCCTTTTCTTTTTTCTGTCCCTTATTCGTTTGGTTACCAGTCTGATGTGTTCTCTCATTTCTATCTGTTCTTTTTTGTTATTGTTGTTGTTTAGGTTTTTACTTTTATTGACTCCTACCTTGTTTATATCTCTCCTTCTCTCTACTCCCGATTCTCTCCCTCACCTTCCTCAACCAACTGATCTGATTTTTCTTTTTTCTTTTCATTTTTTCTCTGTCTTTCTTTTGCATTTCATGAGTGAATAATGTCTAGACTCTCTATGGTTTGATGCAGTATTCCCACCCTTCACTCTTCCTATACTATCTACTCCACTTTCCTGAAGTATAAGTAACCTCCACTTATCCTTTGGCATTGCATGTACTAGAACTCTCTTCATTGACCTCTCTATCTTTCCATATCCCTCATAATCCTGTCTACACACAGGGTAAAAACCACTTTACTAATGGGAAACTCACTACATACAAATTCCTGGTTTATATTGGATTCTGCTTTATAACTGTATAGACCTTGCTCCTATGGTTGAGGATACAAAGTTAATAGTTACCACAGTCTGTCAATTTCATGAATGTAATTAATGCGGTTGCTATTATTAAAGTACTAGTGTAACAAGAGTGTCATACTGGTTATAACCAGTTGTACATTCTCATATGGCAATACTATAATTATCTAGGGTCATAATCATTAACGGAGTCAAGAGTCTTGAGACAGACGCAAAAGCCAAGAACCACATATACCAAGAAGACACTGAAGGAACAAAGTTTTCCTAGGAAAGCACTGATACTTGTCTTCAAGTAACTGCCCATAAACAAAATATAAAAATCAACACTGAAAACAAATGAAAAGGGGAGAAATATACATAGACACAAAGAAAATGACAAGATAAAGAGGTAAAATCCAACCCCAGATCCCCAGCCCACCCAGAACAAATGCAGAGGACAACGAAATAGAGGAAATCAGAAGACGCTGAACCAAACTTTCAGAAATGTTAGCAGCAGAAGTTAAAAAACAGATGCATGAGGCTACAGAGAACATCAGATTCGAAATAAATGCATAAATTGAAAAAGAGATGATGATTATAATGAAAAACCTGCTTAGTGAATTTAGAGTAGACACAGATTAAAAACAAACAAACAAACAAATTAAAAAAAAATCCAGAGGAGCTTAGAAAAACAATGGAAAACTTGAACACTCAACTCCAGAAAGAAATGGAATCCATGAAACAGATCTAAACAAATATCCAAGAAAGCAAAACTGCCTTGAAAGTATATGCAGTAGATTGACTGAAAGCGAAGACAGAATCTCACACCTAGAAGACTGGACTGGAGTACATGACCATGAAAAGGAAAAATTCTTAAAAATAACTACAGACTGAAAAATCAATACAACGACTGCAAGATGATGCAAAGAAGAACAACACAAGATTGATTGGAGTGAATGAAAAAGCAGGAAACAGTGTAAAAGACATAAAAAATTTATTCACAGAAGTAATGACAGAAAACTTTCCAAGCATGAGAAAAGAATTTGACATACAGAGAAGTGAGGCATACAGATTCCCAGTTAACCATGCCATGATCAAAATAAATCTACACCAAGACATATAATAAACGAGATTCCAGAAATTCAACAAAAAACAGAATATTGAATATTATTAGAGAAAAGAAACAAATCACCTATAAAGGGAAACCCATTGGAATCACAGCGGACTTCTCAACACAAACCCTTAAATCAAGGAGATTCTGGAGCAAAATATTGCGAGTCTTAAAAGAAAACAGTCTCCAACCCAGATTGATGAACCCAGCCAAACTATCTTTCAAATTCAATAATGAAGTAAGATACTTCCAAGACAAAGAACAACTGAAGAAATTCGTGACACCAAACCATTTCTACAGAATATTTTGAAGGCTATCCTAGAAAAGGAAAAAAGAAACTATAATTACAAGGACAGTAATAAAAAGAATCCATCAGGCAAGACAAGCAGTTAAACAGAGGGAAAACACATAAACAACAGAAAAGGTCTATGACAAAAATAAGTCAGTACATAAGAGTAGTAACCTTCAATGTAAATGGTCTCGATTCACCAATCAAAAGAAACAGACTAGCAGAATGGATCACAAAACAAGATCCATCAATATGCTACATACAAGAGACACATTTAACCCAAAAGGAAATTCATAAACTGAAAATCAAAGGATAGAAAACAGTACTTCATGCAACAGGAACCCAGAAAAAAGTAGATAGCTATCCTAATCTCAGACAAAGTGAACGTCAAACCAAGACTGATCAAGAGGGACAAAGAGGGCCATTACATACTTCTTTTTTTTTTTTTTTTTTTTTTTTTGGTGCTGGGATCGAACTCAGGGCCTTGTGCTTGCAAGGCAAGCACTCTAACCACTGAGCTAAATCCCCAGCTCATTACATACTTCTTAAGGGAAAAATTTCAATAGGAACAAATACTAATCATTAATATTTACAAACCAAATATCGGTGCACCTAACCACATAAAACAAATATTAAGGAACATGAAAGATCAAATAAATACTAACACAATTATAATGGGAGTATTCAATACTCCACTGTCACAATTAGGCAGATCAAATAGACAAAAAAATCGACAAAGAAATATCAGAACTGAATCAAATTTGTGAACAAATGGATTTAGCAGATGTCTACAGAGTGTTCCACCCCACAACAGCAGAATACACATTCTTTTCAGCTGCATGCAAGATGTTCTCCAAAATAGACCACATGCTAACTCATAAAGCATGCTTAAGTAAATGTAAAGGAATTGAAATTATCCCATGCATACTATCAGACTATAGTATAATGAAATTGGAAATCAATGGTAACACAAACCAAAAACACCACACAAACACATGGAAACTAAATAACATCCTCCTGAACAACAGCTTGGGTCACAGGAGAAATTAAAGAAGAAATTAAGTAATTTATACAGTTAAATGATAATGCCAATACAACATACTGAAACCTATGGGATGCAATGAAAGCAGTGCTCTGAGGAAGTCATTGCATTGAACTCCCACATCAGGAAAACAGAGCAAGCTCGAATAAACAACCACATGTTGAACTTTAAACGTCTAGAAAAAGTAAGAACAAATCAAACCCAAAGCTCGTATGAGAGAGGAAATTATAAAGATCAGAGCTGAAATTAATGCAGGTGAGACTAAGAAAACAATAAAAAAAACCAACGAATCAAAGAGTTGGTTCTTTGAAAGATTAAATAAAATAGACAAACTCCTAGCCAATATTATCAAAAAAAAGGAAAGAAAAGACTCAAATCTATGCAGTAAAAAATGAAAGGGGTGAACTCACAACTGACCCCATGGAAGTCCAAAGAATCATCAGCACCTACTTCGAGAACCTATATTCAAACAAGATAGAAAACACTGAAGAAATGGACAGATTCTTAGAAACATGAATGACCAAAACTGAATCAAAAAGAAATAAAAATACTAAATAACCCAATATCAGCCATTGAAATTGAAGAGGTAATTAAAAACCGGCCAAAAAGAAAAGCCCAGATCAAATAAATACTAGACGGTTTCACAGCTGAATTCTACAAGAAATTCAGAGGTGATCTAATACCACTATTCCTCAAACTCTTTAATGAAATTGAAAGGGAAGCAGTACTTCAAAATTATTCGTGAAAGAAGGCATTATCCTGATACTAAAACCAGAAAAGAATCCAAATGAAAAAGGGAACTACAGACCAATTTCCCTACTAAACATAGATGCAGAAATTCTCAACAAGATACTGGCAAACAGAATGCAACATATTATCTAGAAGATTATACACTGCAACCAAGGAAGATTCCTCCCAGGAATGCAGGGATGGTTCAACATACAAACATGAAAACATGTAATACACCATATCAATAAAGTCAAGGACAAAAATCACATGATCATCTCAATAGATGCAGAAAAAGCATTTGACAAAATCCATCACCAGCACCCATTCATGATAAAAAAAGAAAACCTTACAGAAATTAGGAATAGATGCTCTATATCTAAATCTGATAAAAGCCATCTATGACAAACATATGGCCAACATCACACTAAATGGTCAGAAACTGAAAACTTTCACACTAAAATCTGGAACAAGACAAAGATGTCCACTATCACCACTATTTTTTTTATCACTACTATTATTCAGTATAGTTCTAGAATCTTTAGCCAGAGCAATGAGGCAAGATAAAGAAATAAAAGAACAAAAAATAGGAAAGAAAAAGTTAAACTATCATTATTTGCAGATGACATGATACTCTACATAGAAGACCCCAAAAATTCCACCAAAAAACTTCTAGATTTAATAACTAAATTCAGCTGTGTAGCTGAATACAAAGTCAACACCCAAAAGTCAATAGCATTCCTATATACCAATAACAAACTCACTGAGAAAGAAATGACAGAAGATATACCTTTCACAATCACATCCAAAAAATAAAATACTTAAGAATCTATCTAACACAGTAAAAGATCTTTTAATTGAAAACTACAGGACTCTGAAAAAGGAAATTGAATGGGATATCAGACAATAGAAAGATATCCTATGTTCTTGGGTAGGAAGAACCAACATAGTGAAAACGGCCATACTTCCTAAATTACTATAAGATTTAATGCAATTCCAATCAAAATACCAATAACTTACTTCACAGAACTAGAGAAAGCAATCATGAAATTTATCTGGAACCAGAAGAGAACAAGAATAGCAAAAATAATCCCAGGCAACAGGGGCAAGACAGGTGGCATCACAATCCTCGACCTGAAATTATACTATAAAACTATTGTGATAAAAACAGCATGATACTGGCACAAAGATAGACTCGTGGATCAATGGAACAGGTTAGAAGATGCAGAAACAACTCCAAACACACTCAAATACTTAATCATTGACAAAGGAGCCAAACACCCTGTTTGGAATAAAGATAGCCTCTTTAACAAATGGTTTTGAAAAAATTGGATTGCCACATGCCGAAAACTAAAACTAGATACATGTCTCTCACCATATACTAAACTAATGTCAAAGGGGATCAAAGATTTAAACATTAAAACAGAAACACTATATCTACTGGAGAATAGAATAGGCAGAACTCTCAAAGACATAGGGGTTGGAAAAAAATTTATGAGCAGAACCCAGACTGCATGGGAAATAATACAAAGAATCAGTGCTCGGGATCACATCCTATTAAAAGGCCTTTGCACAGCAAAAGAAGTCACCAATAGAGTGGTACGAAAACCCACAGACTGGCAAAATTTTTGCCAGCTGTCCCTCAGACAAAGGTCTAACATCTAGAATATATAGAACTCAAAAAAATCAAGCCCCCCAAATTTAAAGACCCTATCCAAAAATGGGCACCTGAAATGAATAAACATTACTCAGACAAAGAAATAAAAACGGCAAATAAATATATAAAAAAGTGTTCAACATTACTGGTCATTCAAGAGATGCAAAGAAAAACAATGCTAAGATTCTGTCTCACTCCAGTAAGAACAGCTATTATCAAGAAATCAACCAATAACAAATTCTGGCTGGGCTGTGAGGAAAAAGGAACCCTCCTCCACTGTTGGTGGAAATTTAGGCTGGTCCAACTAGCCTAATTGGAAATCAGTGTGGAGATTCCTCAGCAAACTACAACTAGTGGTTCCATTTGACCCAGCTATTCCCCTGCTTGGTATCTTCCCAGAAGAATTAAAAACATCATACCACAGCAATATATGCACAACTATGTTCATAGCAACACAATTTGTAATAGCTAATTCTTGGAAACAACCCAAATACCCAACAACTAATGAATGCCTAAAGAAGATGTGATTTTTCTACACAATGGAGTACAACTCTGCCATAAAAACGATAAACTAGAGACATTTGTAGGTAAATAGATGCACCTTGAGAACATACTCTCAAGTGAAATAAATCAGACCACTCATGAGTATACATCATATTGTTTCTCTGATATGAGAAATCATAAGTGTAAATAAGGACAAAGAGGTATAATAGATATTATATAAAAGAAAGATAATATTCAAAAGAGAGACGAACTAGAAAGGGGGAATTGAGAAAAGAAGGGAAAAAGAAAAGAAAGGAGAAAGGGAAAAAATGGAAAACTGTAAATAAACCTGCTGCAAATTGGGAGGGGTGGTGGAATGCAAGGGAGGGGTGGTTAAGAGGGGGGAACCAAGATATATCATGTATAGGTACAAAATAACCATGATGAATGTAATCATTATGTATAAAATGTACCAATACATGTTCTTGGTAAAAAAAAAAATCTATTTATCTATCTATCTATCTATCTATCATCTATCTCAATTTCTTTCAAGTTTTCCAATTTGAACTGTTCAGACCTCAGTGATTTTGAGATAGTCAATCCATAGCCAGTTTTTAGGAACCACTGGACTAGTTTATTATAAAACAGGAGTTTCTGAAGGTAAGAATACCAATGCGTTTTTATAGTTTCTCATGTGAGCCCAAAGCCAGGTAAAGGGGATGCTGGCATCAGTGCTACCCCCTAAAACCCTGAATTTTGGTAAGAACACCTTCTTTTAAGTAAAAAAAAAAAACCTGTAAGTCATCTCTCTGGTGTATCACTACTTGTAAGTAGAGATAAATGCAATGGTACCATGACCTTACTTGTTAGACTTAGAGATCTCAAATTTTAAGTCCTTCCTTCAACTTTCAAGGACAGCTCATATCAATTCACAGATCTTTTACACTGGGAAAACAGCAAGGAGCCAGTGGGGGAGGGGGTATCTTGCCCATAAAAGGTACAGGTTCAAGTATTTATTTATTTTACAACTTTGTACCCTGTAAAAAACATCAAATATGCATCAAATATATAAAAGCACTCCCAGGGTCATGCCTATTAGGCCCTGTAGAGACTCTGTCACATGGCAAAAGAGAAAAAAGGAGGAAGAAGTGTGGAGAAGAGAGGGGCTAATATATGTTCTCAACAAAACCTGTGAACAGAGGAAGCATTTTTAAGCAAATTTCAGGTCCGAAAAGTTTCCAATTCATTAAGTGTGGACAGGACCCAAGAATTCACATTCCTAAAAACTTCTCCAATGATGCTAGTGATCCAAAGAATCACACTTAAAGAACCAAAAAATATGGAAATACTTTTGAAGGTTAATATCCCCTACTTGGATTCCCATATGCAAAAAACTTGAACTGGAATAAGAAAGTAATTGGAATTCTAAATGAAGATGTAGGTGTTTATCAATACATAGTAATGGATATTTTTCATTACTGAATTTTAACTATGTAAGCTACAGATACCATAGAGCATTAAGGGAGAGAGCAGAAGAATCATAGAATGTCCATGATTCTATCAGTAGCTAGCACCACTGATGAAATTTAAAAGGACAGAGAAACAGAAACAAAGACACTTTCTGAATATATCTCACAATTGTATGAATTACAAAGATAAAGCACCACACAGGTTTCTTAAAGAAATGAATGGTAAAAAATTTGAATTTATATAAAAAATAAATCTAGGAACAATTATGTAATCATTGACAATTTCAAGTTATAGGGTTTTACCCATTAAGCAACTCTAATTTATTTACATTTTATAATAATTCGATTAATATAAAACTTTCCAAAATATCCATAACCATCTGCAGTAGAAAATAACACAGATAAATTTTGTAAACCCTAGTTTGAAAGTGTGTAGTCCATAGAGAGTGTGTAGTTTGTAACAGGACAGCCCTGGTGCAGAAGTCATTTCTGCAGTCTTCTCCTAAAGAGAAGAAACACGACAGGGAAAATAAAAGCCATTGGTACAGTGTAAGCGGAAGAGCAGAGTGGAAACTTGCAGTTAGATTGTTTTTGTTAGCCCACAGGTACCCTTGGGCAAACTATTTAAGATCTCCAAGATTCATTTTCACATCTTAAAAATTAAGATAATAATTTCTACTTCATAGGATTCCTATTGAGGATGAAATGAGATAATGTATATGAAGCACTTGGCAGTGCCTGCCATATAGCAAGTTTTTAACAAATATTACTATTATGATTACTACACTAGTCCTCTCTAGAACATTTGCAATAAACATATAACACACAATGGATTAAGAAATAAAGACATTTGTAAAGTGCTATATGTTTGTAAAGCACCTTAATTAATTTTACTTTTATTTTCTTTCTCTCTTTCAACAAGGAACAAAAAAGTTGACTGTGGCAGAAAGGACATTTTGAATGAGTTTTGGACTTCATAGCTCCTCAGTTTCCCCATTCATAGAATGGCAATGATAACACGATGCTTTGGTTTTGGGAATTTCATACAATTAGAAGAAATGGCCTATTGTGAGATGCTCAGCAATGAGTATTTATAGTAGCAGAAGTCAAGAGAAAAGTTTGGAAGCATCTTTCTGGTCCTGGAGAGTTCTTCTTGTGATGACAGCAGAAAAATTTCAGAAACCTCGTATCTGGGTTTAAAGAAAAAAAGAAAGATCATCTTTCCTTGCAACTTCTTAGAATACAGAGTTAAGAAGACTGCAGTAAAAATGCCTTCTGATTTACAGCTTTAGGGAGGTGGTTAAGAATGTTTTAAAAAAAACCAGCACACAAAGACTAAAAGAAATAAATTTAATTATTCATAGTGTGTAATATTATGAAATTAAAATTCTGAGAATTAACTTTTGGGCTGAAACATTACAAAGTTTCTGCTCTTAAATGTTCTAATTACTTATAACAATATTCATTAATACTAATGATCACAAAGCAATGAGCGAAATATCACTGCGTAAGTAGCAATCTCTTTTTAAAATGCTAATTATCTTAAAATCTGTAAATATCAACATATCATAATACATATAATTGACATCTAATATTATTTATGAAATATATGCTGCATTGACAAAGTTTGGCAAATACTCTAGGAAAAAACTACCTTTAGTACTCCCAAATTTTGCAGACCCTATTTTGCAATGAATTAGTATGAGATTTAGTACTCTATATCACAGCTTTATTTTACCTACTCTCAGATAAATAAGGTTTGATATCCTCACTCTGTAGTCATTACAGAAATAAAAATGAAAGTACTGTACAAGGCTATAGTCCTACATCACAAGAAAAAGGAACAGAACTCTTATCTACTGACAGTATGATCTTGTCCAAGTCACTTAATCTGTTTTCATTAAAAGAAGAGTAATACGTGAACATATTTTCAGGATCGAATTGAACGTAAAGGATCTGGTAGTACTGGTAAGTAAAACAGGTGAATAGATAAGCCACTCAATTTCACTGTAACTCAGTTTCATCATCTCTAACATGAGGAATGAGAGTTATCACTAATGACCTTCGAAACATCTGAATCTCGCGATTCTAGGCTTGAACCAGAGGCACCAAAGCAAAAGTTTGTAAGTATTTTGTCAATCTTATTCTTAGATGTAGACACCAACCCTCAAATAAAACACCATTTTTGTGGACATCTTTCTTCATAGGCTATCAGTCATAGCTGGATTGTTTAGGTGGAAACATTTATCTAGGATGATATACATCCTAAATACATATAGGTCCTTATAAAAGAACTTTTAAAACCATGAGTCTTCCTGTGATTACAAAAGGCCATTGAAAGAGCAACTAAGAGACAGACTTTGGATTTTTTCCATTACTAAAACAAGCAACTTTGTAATAAGATATACCACAACAGATTTTATGCTTTACTAGGTGGGTGGGCACCAATGGAGGGTGTGGGGAAGAGAGGAAGAGAAGGGAACATAAAATGAATTAAGGTATGTTATACATATGTATCAACTCCCCACAATGAATGTAAGCATTATGTACTGCAAACACATACTAATAAAAATTTGAAGGAAGAAAAAATAAAAGGATCATCAATGAATATGTCCATGTGTCTCATTTAAATATTTATGCATTAATTTGCATTTTACTTCAAATCATGGAAGATTATTGGTTTATCTAATAAGTAATCAGTGTATTAAGGGATTTTAAATTAAAGAAAATAATTTAAAACAGCCAACTATGCTTAATGAAAATCATCCCTTTTTAATATCTCTTTTCTAATTAATAAGTATTTTTTCCTAAAACTTAAGAAGCTAGATGTTTAATTAAAAACAAAAGTCTGTTATGTCTACATATTTTTATATTATTCTGATTTAGATGGTATTTAGGATTAAAGGGGATCTTTAATATCACCTATTTAATTCCCTCCAAAATCACATTTGCCAAGTAGTCACTCAATGAGTATTTGAATTCTTCAAGTTTCAGAGAACTTACTACCTTTCATTTTATCTTCAGAGATCTTTAATAATTAGAATTTCTTTCTTCTATGAAGCCAAAATTCAACCTAAATTTAGCTTAGAAAAGGAGCAAAGGGACAATAATTTAATGACCAACATCTAGATTTAAAGTAACAATTTAAAACGGGCAAATCAATCATGACTGGAATCATGTGACATTAGTCACACTACACAATACTGCTCAGACAAATTTCTATGAAATCTCTACCATCCGACCCCTAGGAGAGACCAGCTATGTTCTTCTATTTCATTCAGGGTGACTATTGGCTAGCCAACTTAAAGATTCTAAAGAACAGCATTCAGTAGGCCCTACTCTTCTTGAGCCATTGAAAGTAAGGCCTAACTAGCTATTAATATCATAGCCCAAAACATCTGAAATTTGTCCTGTCACCCAAAGTCCATGTTTACATAATCCCTGTGTTCCCAAGTCCTAGGATGGACCCTCCCTCACACTCTATTCTGGGCTTCAGCAGTGGTTACCACTTCACATCCTAGACCCTTTTTGGACTCTAGTTCATTTGCCTGGGATTCTAAAATTATGCTGCCTCTTATCAGCCATCATTAATGGGACTAGAGCTTAGGCTTTTATAACTTCAGACACAAGGTAAATTTCTGGTTCTATGTGGATTTGGTCTCCCAGAAATAAGCTGTCACTGTGAGACCATAATTATCTACTCTATCCAGGTACATTTATGGCTTGTCATTTTAAGAACTACTATAATGTTAATGATAGTTTCTCTCACACTTGAACTACTTCCCCATGAACATCAGAATATGGGGCCTGGTCACATTCCATAAGAGTCAACTTTGATACCAAATTAATCTCAACTCGGTGCATGATGAGAGAAAAAAGGTATCATAGCCAAAGTTAGTTTCCTGGCCTTATCTCTACTTGGTTCTAACTTATTCCACCTATACATTACTGAGGTCCCAAAAGACCTGAGGTCTCAAAAGGCTTGATAGGGTGCTAACCCCATTAAGCTACTAGGACACAAAAATTTAGAGGGGAAATATTCTTCAGAGATCTATAGAAATTTGAATTAAACTAAAGTATACAGTAGTTTAATAAATAATGAAGAAAATATGCACTCTGAGCAAGAGCTCTAGATAATGGCTTCATTAAAGATGTTGCTTTATAAACTAAATGGATATAATATAATAGTGACAAGGTAAGGCAACAAATTTCAACCTATGTAGGGAGATACTTTTAAGCAGAAAGACCTTCTCATTGTGCTTTAAATCAGAGCCACGCAAAATCATAACCTTGTTTTCCTAATTCTACCAATGCATGTTAATCTTCCTTTATAACCTCCTTGCCCATCATGAACAAATAGGTATGTGACTGTATAATGTCCCACATTTTTTTCTATCTCATGTAAGTATTTTTTATCTCTATAAGCAGGTTACAAACTCTGTAACTTACCTTATCATATCAGAAATGTTTTCAGAAGATAATCAATTTGTGTTGAATTAAATTGAATCTAACTGAATTGAAACGAATTGGAAAGAAATGATTTTATATTGTAAAAGAATTAGAAGTTGACAAAGGAGTCAAACCAGATGCTAATAGAGTCCCAGGACTGGATAACAGGAGTAGAGAAAGATGAAAATAATATTGTACAAATAAGAATACAAAATGTGGAGCAATTATAATATAGTCAAATGCCTGCAAAAAACTGTGGAAGGCACAATAACAGCTCCCTAAGGATACCCACTTGCTAAGGATATCCTTCAACTCTTTGTGTGTGTGTGTGCGCCAGGGATAGGATATCCTTTAAATCTCAGGAAGGCTATCCACTTCCTATTTCCAGTAATCCCTCACTACATCACTGCAAAGGAATTTTGCAGGTACAATTAACTTAAATATCTTTTTTTTTCCAGTTTTCCCCCCTCATTTTTTTGAACCGAGAAGATTTATTGGTATATTTTAGATATACATAATGATCACGTTCATCACAGTTAATTTGTACCTGTGCATGATATATCTTGGTTTTTTTTCCCCCTGCTGCACCCTTCCCTTCAACTCCTCTTCCCCTCCTTATTTACAACAGTTTTATTTATATTTTTTATATTTTTTCTTTTTCTTTTCCCTTCCTTCATTTCCCCCTCCCCCCTCCCTAGTTCTCGTTCCCATTTGAACATTTCCTTCCTTTTTTACAATCTCTATTATACATTTTCATTCTTATTTACACTTTTGATTTCTCATACCAGAGAAACAATGCAAGATTTACACAAACTTAAATATCTTTAGCTAAGTAGATTGTTCTGTATTATCCAGGTGGCCTCAATGTAATCACAATGCACAAGTCCTTGAGATTCAAAGACCAAGGCAGAAGAATAAATCAGAAAGATGATATGGAAGAAAGGGGAGAGATCTGAAGTGAGGGAGGGATTCAACTTGCCACTGTAGGTTTTGAAAATGGAGAAAAGTGTCCATGTGCCAAGGAATATGCATGGCCTTTAGAAACTGAAAATGGCCCTTAGATATGGGAAAGCAAGAAAACAGGAATCTCAGCCCAACTGCCACTACAAGCTGAATTCACCAGCAACTCAAAGGACCAGGACCCAGATTCTTCTCTACAACTTCCAGAAAGTAATCTGCAAACACTTTGATTTCTGTCTGGTGAGAACTGTAACAAATCTGTGTCATTTCAGTTTTTCGGTGCACTCAATTTATGGTAATCTTCTATGGCAGCATTGGAAACTAATACAGGGAAAAGGAGGGTTTACATGATAGCTCAGGATGGACAGAATTAACTGGCACAGGCCCATCTAAGAGAGAGTTTAGAGTCACACATGAGCTGTTCACAGGTGGGGATGTGGACTCAAATAGAGAAATCAGGAAATCTGAGAGAATTAGTGGGTGATCTACCAAATTTAATTCCTTCTTTTTTTTTTCACCAATTCTTCTTTATTGTCTTGCTCCTGTTTATATTTAATGATTTAGCAAATCTTGTAAGATCCTTGTGAATTCAAAGAAATAACATATTATATTCAAAAAGCTCACGAACTTATAAGTGGAACAAGATACCAATTATCTGCATCATATAGCAAAAGCATTGACAAAATACTTTGAACTGTATCCCCATTTAATACTCAGCAGCTTTCCACTTCAGACACTAACTCAACTACAGACTGTAAGTAGATATCGTGTTTGTGTGTGTGTGTCTGTGTGTCTGTGTGTGTGTGTGTAGAAAAACACATTCAGAAAATGAGGTAGGACAAGAAAAGAGAATTTGGAGAAAGGAAAAAAAATGGATGTTCTGCTCAGCCCTAGCTAGCTTAAACTGCGCAATGTAGACATGGCAATTAATAGAAAGTATTTTACCACAAAGGTCTACAATTCAAAATCAAAATATATTTTAATGAGATTCAAAATAGATTAAAGAAAATAAAAATAATCTAACATATCATTAGCAGTAATCTTTACTAATCTAAGTCCTAAATCAAATTTTCAATCCTATATGCTATTAATATGCAAAATAGTTTTTGAATTTTAAAAATCCCAACAATCAGCTTGTTAAACCCCATGAAGGGACAAGATTTGTACATCTACTGCACATCAGACACTTGTTTCATGCCCCATTAAACACTTACCTTGTAGAGGCACAACCTAAAAGTGAAAGCTATTGCAAAGTCTTTCTCTAAATCTTGATCAAAAACAGTACACTCAATAGGCCTAAACACAATTCTCCCAACCACTGACATTCCTATTATGTTCATTAACTGGCTTCAATTTTTCCCTAGGCCATTGTAGATTTTGCTCCCAAATAATTACCTTCAAAGCTCTAAGTAGCTCCAGAGGGAAGAACCCTATACCTAGAAGTCTTAGCACTGTAAATTACAATACTCAAAAATGAGAACTAGGGATAGGTCATAAAATCTTTGAGTCCCCTGAATATACAAGGCCCTGTCATTTATAATGTCTAAATTGTAGGCTATTGCTTTAAAATTTAAGTGTGAAAGAGATCATCCTTACTGTCTAAAACAGGAGGTTGAGTTCAGGGCTCACATGTGTGATATGACAATAGCATTTCTCCCAATCCATATTGCATCACCATGGGAACTTAACTAGTCTCTTTGCCTTTGATCATAACCCACTAAATTCTTCTGCCTCAATGCTAAGAATATCTTTCTGAAACACGTCTAATCACCATACTTTCCATTTTAACCTCCAATAACTCTCACAGTCTATAATTAAAGTGCAAATTCTTCAGTTTAACACATCAAATCCTAAAACTGAGGTTCTAACACATCTTTATACTTTTATTTCCTAATCCTCCCTTCAGTGTGTTAAACAAACATTTTTGTCAAAATGAGTATCTATTTAACATACTTATCTCATTTTTTTTCGCGGCATTGAAGACACTATTCCTTCAGCCTGGGGTGGGAAAGCAAACCCTACGTTCATTGGCTAGCCAATTCAAATGGCAATGATTCATCAACAACTTCCTAAAACTACAGAAGCTTAGCAAAAGTCTTCATTCTTATGTTGTGCCCCCATTGCTAACACAGAGGAAAAGAAAAAATACTCTCAGTGCATAGCAAAATTGAACCTAAGCCATACCAGTATCACTTTACAAGAGTTCTCATAAGTTCGGAGCATAGCAGGGGCTCCCAGTGAAGTTGTTTTGAACATGTGCTGCCTATTAGAAACAACTATAAGGTTTTGTAAATGAAAAAAAAATCCTAAGCACCACCCCAGGATTAGAGTGTATGGGAGTGGGACTGAAAGGGTCTTTAAGGTTTTCATAAGCTTTCAAGGTGATTCTGACACAAAAGGTGTGAAGAACCAGGCTGGTGTCACCACAGAGGTCAAATAGGCTACTACTGGTAACTGGGAGTGTAGAATCAGATTCACAGAAGGTCTAAGCAGAGCTAAGTAGGTGGTCAGTATCATGGCTGTATAGGTTGGGACTCAGCGCAGCAAAGGACTTAAGTCAGGAAACCAAAATGGAAGTCCTTCTATCTGTCCCAAAAGGACATCAGAATTGGAGGAAGACTAGGACTCATAGAAGAATCAGGTGTACTGGCCCGGCTTTAGATCCACTGGAAACAAGAATAAGTCTAGAAATTACCACATAAAGGTTTCCCCAAACAGCAACACTGCCTTGCCAGGAAACATGTTAGGAAAGCACCTTAGACTCCCAACTCACATCTACTAAATCAGAACCTACATTTTAACCAAATCAACAAATTATTAAAAGTCCACAGTAAAGTGGGAGAAGCACCCAAGTCTTGTTCCCAATGACGTCAACACTACTGGTCTGTAGACGTCATTGTGAGAAGCAAGAATCTTGGGTGAGGGTAGGAACATCCATTTTACATTGTATCTAAACACTTAACACAGGGCCTTGGGAACTGATGCAATAGTCTGTTAGTTAAGACCTGAAGTCCTAGAGTGGTTCAATTCTATCTGTGAAACTACCTAGCTGTATAGTTTAATTGTTACTTTTCTTTTGTGCTTGAACCCAGGGCTTTTTCACTGAGCTACATCCCAGATCTTTTATTTTTTATTTTGAGACACAGTCTCCTTAAGTCCTCCAGGTGGGACCCAAATCTGTAATCCTCCTGCCTCAACCTCCCCTGGTTCTGGGATCACAGGTATGTGCCACCAGGCTGTCAAGTTATTTCTCTAGGTTTCAGTTTCTTATCTGGAACATGAGGATGCTGCCTCACAGAAATGAGGAAAAGGCATCATATTATTCTTGCAAGGATTTTAATTGCTCCATAAGTGTTGAAAGAATAAATTAATTAACAGCCAATTATTAGTTGATTGATACACTGATTAATTTTGGGTCCAAAATTCTAGCAATGCTATTTCAATCTGACTCATCAATAATGTGAAAAGTAGCCAAAATCTTTTTAATTGGTAGGCATTCCATGCATAAGACATCTTAAGAGTATGACTATTCAAATATAAGTGGTAGGTGAAGATTCAGGTTGCTAAACTTTTTGGAGTGGTAACATCAAATTGATATTTATAAGACTTCAAAACTTTCTTACTCCCCCCAAATATCCAAGAAGAACATTTTTTTCATGGTTTATTTTAATTTAATTAAATTAAAATTGATTTGCTTATGAATATTTCAACATTTGTGCCTTCAAAGCATTATGAATCTGGATGAGAATCCCTGCTATAGTGAACAATACAAACGCAATGAAATACATTCGGTGTTATATTAATCTTTAAAATATCTCTCTTATTTTTCTCTGGTGCTTTGACATTTTCAAAAAACTTTTACTTCTCCTACCTTATTTAATACCCATCACAACTTTATGGTTGTTTTGTGGCAGAAAGCGTTCTAGAACTTACCTTTCATAATTTTAACAATGAAGCTAACATTGGCACCACTGCCAGCACCTGATTACCACATGTTATCCATCCACGGATACTAATCTGGATCAAACTCAAGTCAAAGCAAGGTCACGTGTTCAGGTGCTCACTAAATACCCAGATTCTGCACATAATTAAGCATCCTTTTTTTCCCAAAAACACCTGTTCTAAGTTTGAAAAAACCAATAGTTTCCTAAGTATTTGTGAAAATCATTTTTTATTTTGTTAAAGTCACTTTTTAGCTAAAGAAGCTAGAAGTCAACTTTGGAGATGTGGCTTACTTTTTTTTTTCCTTTTGATAAGATGAGGTCTCTTTAGGTTGCTCAGGCTGACCTCAAACTTTTGGGTTCAAGGGATCATCTTGCCCTCAAGGTCTGGTCCACTCCCCCGCTGCACCCCCAAGGTGCTGAGGTAGTAGGCATCAATGACTGTGTAACTGGCAACTGTTTTTTCATTCACAATTTTTCAAATATATGGTAAAATATAATTTTTAAAACTTTGACACCTTCATTTTTTTCCCTAAACATGATGTGTGCTTACAAGGCTTATCAATTCAGCTTTAAAAAAATATTCTAAACTATAAAAGGTAGTTTTTAAAGTGTTAACTGTACATTTCAATTTTGGATATTGATTTTTATTCTGGATTCTAATGCTTGGGTTTTTGAGGTGAGCTCAAATCTTAGACTGATAAGTGATAAAGCAATGAGGTTTTATTACTCATTAAAAATTACTACTTAAATCCTTTAAAAAATACATTAGTTTACCAAACAGTAGGTTCTTTAAAATTACTTTAAAATTTTTGAGCTGGTTGTTAAACTTT
This sequence comes from Hystrix cristata, assembly GCA_004026905.1. Classification (NCBI taxonomy): domain Eukaryota; kingdom Metazoa; phylum Chordata; class Mammalia; order Rodentia; family Hystricidae; genus Hystrix; species Hystrix cristata. Next base: position 110,671 of record PVJO010002698.1, on the reverse strand, counting down.
AGAAATAATACTGCAAAAATTTCCCTAAAGTTAGTATACATTTTAAAGTACTGTTAATGCTTCTAATCATTCATTAAAGTTACATAATTTATGACAGAACTCCAAACTGACAAGTGTAAGAAATTTCAAGGTTGCACTGACAATTCAACTCTACTTCCTTTCATGGCCAGATTCACTTAATATCTCATTTGATTTTCAAACCTTCCCTCAGAAGCAATTGGAACAAAACCATGAGCAAGCTCAATCTGCATTTGGGCATGTAACCCTTTTACAAACACAATTACAGCCAAACACTATTGTAACCTGATTTGCATTTGCACTAAGTAAGTTACAAAGCACACTGAGAATGCCTGCTATGCATCCTACAGACTTGTTAGGAGGATATATTGCAGGACTTCTGTGAACGCTAATTAAAAAGGTTTTATCTTTCCCCTCTGGTCCACTGAAATTGTTCAAATGCTTTGCCTGCTACAACTTTGTTCAAAAACAGTTTTCAAACATGTGATCAGAGCTCGGCAACTATTTCAGGTGGCATGAGTCTGTTTCCACAAGTGGACAAGGCCCTAGAGACAAAGTTTCAGTCTGAACTTCGAGCTTCCTTTTCTTTGTTATTTTGTGTTGTGACCCTGACGTTATCCAACTGTGGACTTTTATCTGTGAATATCTAAATCCTGTCTTGTGGAAAACTAATTACTGAACCACTGAGAGCTTCATAATGTCCTGCATTTAAGTCCTGAGCATCATACATAATGCATAGGCAGCAGTCTCTGCACTCTGATTACAGAACACTGTCATTAAGTGAGCAAATTAAAGATGTGAATAATTCACTGGCTGAGCTTATTGTCAGTGCTGCATTGTGAAATTAGAATTTCTAATAAGTACTGCAATTTTTTTAACCCAATTAACACAGAGAACATCTTGAGACTGATTAGTACAATAAAAATTATTACCTTATTCTTTTGCTTCACAACAGCCAAATTAAATACTGTACTTAATTATGCAGCATTCATTCCTTCTCGGCTAAAAAAAACCCTATCATTTTAATAAGAGTTCTAATATTTGTATGTGAGCTAAAAATACAGCACATACATCTGTAGCTCACTGTCTTTTGCAAAGTTTTTTTAAAAGTCTGAACATCAGTATTATCACCAGTGGTGGATTCTGATGACACTAGTCTATTCTTAAACCAAATATTTTTCCTAAAAAGCAAACAGCATACACAGAATTGACAAAGTAACTAACCTCCACAAATTGAGTTGAATATATTATATCTTTGCTTTTTCTTGGCTCTTTAGATGCAGATTAACACAAATTTGCCCCCACTTTACTGTTTGTGATTGAGGATGAAACATATATTTAAGAAAATTAATTGATTAGAAAAAATCAAGTATCTAAAACAGTGGGTCTTACCTCAGATGCTCATTTAGAAACAGGGATCTGTCTGACTCCTGCCAGGCAAGTAGGAAAGTCCAGTTTATGCTCGGCATGATGATCCTACGCAGAGAGTGTCTGCTGCCATGTTAAATAAAGAAAATGATCATTTAAACCGGGGCTTTTGTCTCCCAATATTTCCTTCTGCTGCCCCTTTCGAATCAAAGCCCAGAAAGGCAGGCACATCTGGTGGCAAGCCCTGCCCCTGACCGCAGCTGCCTCTGGAGAGCTCCCCCCTTCCTTTCCAGCTCCTCTGCATCCCTTCCTGGGTAACTTCAGCCCCTTAAAATGGGGGAGAGAAACGATGACATTGCAGGCAGAATATGAGATTGTTTGTTCAGCCTCTGCAGCCACCTCCTTCCTGTCTAGATATTTTACAGAAAGGGAATGAGAGGGGAGAAACAGCGAAGGTGCTCTGAAAATCAGTCAGACACAATGTAATAGGGAAATGGAAAAGAGGGAAAGGAGAATGAGAGAGAGAGAGAGAGAGAGAGAGAGAGAGAGAGAGTGTGTGTGTGTGTGTGTGTAAGGGGGGTGGCTGTCAGTGCAGATAAATCTGCATATGGAAATTAGGGTTATCCTGGGTACAGTTTTATTTAACTATGATCTACTGTTTTTTTAATTAGACTAGAATTTTAGCAAAGAAAAGGAAGAAAGTGAGACTTGAGAACAGAGAGCAACTTCTAATTCATAGACTTTAAACATTTCATAGCAACTATGAATAGTAGATCCAGAAGTTGTAGGAAAAAGAAAAGGAATAAAATCATTTCTCCCCTTATTTTTTAATAAAAACAAAGTGCCACTACCAAATAAATAGATACATAAATATATAGAAATTAGCATGAGAGAAGGAAGGAATTGAAAGAAAGAAAGAAAACAAAAATCCAACTTCTCATGGTGTTTGTAAAATTTTCCCCTTAAGTTGATACATGAATCATAAGAGACAAAGAAATTGCCAACAGTAGGTAACTGATATTGCACCTGGAAGTTTATAGCAATACTTTCTGGCATTTTAATATTACAGATGTGACATGTTTTCATCCTTCCTCAGATAACTTCTCTTTTGTATCTCTAGCCCATAACAAAATACTACTGGCCATGTACAGTTTTAGGATGTCAGGACACCAGCCAACTTTACCTTTTGGAGTGCTGAAAGAAAAACAATGAAACACAGAGAGTGAAAGAGGACTGGAAATTGGCTAGTGTGCTCAGCAATGAGTACTCCACCAGAGGTGCTGATAGAACAACAATTTGCCCAGAAAGAAGTATGAGATAATTCCATAATCTCTGAGTGTCAAATCTGATGGCAAGTACTAATGTTGACTTGTTTACCAAACATTTGTCAAGCAACTATCGTGTTGAGAACATTGTACTAGGGAGGAGACATAAAAAGAACACTGCATGGTTCCTGCTCACAAGAACCTAGAAATCAACAAATTCATTAAAATGAGGTGGTAATGCACTTTTACAAATGAAGTGGTTGAACTAGCCCTGACTTGAGTAGTATGGACAGATGTCAGTACCCTCGAGGCTCTCCAACCACTTGGTTAACTAAATTCTTTAAAAACTGACTGAGGCATTCTAAGCAAATTAATTTGTCCCTATGAGCATTAGCTTTTTCAGTTACAAAATGACAATAATACCTGTAGTGTTTGTAATTACATGAGATAATGAGAGTAACCACTATCTTTTGTCTGGCTCATGATAGTTGCTCAATAAAACTAAGAATTAAAAACTAGTTTTGAGTTTGCACTCTGGCAAACCTCCTCTGTGAAACCTTCCCTAGTATCTAACTTGCTGTGCTCTCCGTTATATTATCTTCTTATAATCTTTAGCACATTCCTCGCTCTATACCAGTGATTTACAACTCAGGGCCATCCCCCATAGGGGAGGAGGCATTTCCCAATGACTGTAGATATTATTAATTTTTATGATTACAGGAAGAAGGTTGTTATCAGCATGTAGTAGATAGAGACCCAAAGTGCTGCTAAACACCCTACAGAACTTGGTTTCTAAAAAAGAAACTTTGGGTCTTTGTATGAAAGATTCTAGGATTGAGGGAGGAAATACACAAAGTGAGCCTAAAGCATCTTTGTAGTGATAAAAAGTAAGAAGTACTCAAAAGCCAAACCAAAATAAAACAAAACCTGCATTATAGAGATATGGCAAAGGGACCCAGAAACCATTTGAAAGAATTCCCAATAGGTAACATTGGAATTATTTAAGCAATGAAACACCAAATTAGTATGGGATTGTAACTCAAAGTATTATATAAATATCCATGAATTCATACAGATAAAAAATAAATTGGGATGCACAAGGTCCTGGGTTCAATCTGCAATGCAGAATAGAAAGAAAGAAAGAAAGAAAGAAAGAAAGAAAGAAAGAAAGAAAGAAAGAAAGAAAGAAAGAGGCACATAGAAAGAAAAAAATGGAACCTCTAGTTCTAGTTGTCTGAGGAATCTCCATATTGATTTCCACAGTGGCTGGACCAGTCTGCATTCCCACCAAAAGTGGAGGAGGGTTCCTTTCTCCCCACAGCCTCTCCAGCATTTGTTGTTGGTTGATTTTTTCATAGATGCGATTCTTTCTGGAGTGAGATGGTATCTTAATGTTGTTTTGATTTGCTTCTCGCAAATGACTAGTGATGTTGAACACTTTTTCATATATTTATTTGCTATTTTTATTTCTTCATTTGAGATATGTTTATTCATTTCAGTTGCCCATTTTTGGGTTGGGTCTTTAAATTTGGGAGGTTTAATTTTTTCGAGTTCTTTATATATTCTAGATGTTAGACCTTTGTCTGATGGATAGCTAGTAAAAATTCTGTCCCATTCCGTGGTTTTTCGTCCTGCTCTATTGGTGATTTCTTTTGCTGTGCAAAAGCTTTTTAATAGCATGTGGTCCCAAACACTGATTCTTTGTATTGTTTCCCGTGCGGTCTGGGTTCTGTCCATAAATTTTTTCCCAACCCCTATGTCTTCAAGGGTTCTTCCTATTCTATTCTCCAGTAAATTCAGTGTTTCTGTTTTAATGTTTAGCTCTTTGACCCACTTCGATCTCAGTTTAGTGCATGGTGAGAGGCATGCATCTAGTTTTAGTTTTTGGCATGTGGCAAGCCAATTTGTCCAGCACCATTTGTTAAATAGGCTGTCCTTCTTCCAGTGAGGATGTTTGGCTCCTTTGTCGAAGATGAGGTATTTGAGTGCATTTGGAGTTGTTTCTGCATCTTCCAATCTATTTCATTGATCTTCAGGTCTGTCTTTTTGCCAGTACCATACAGTTTTTATCACTGTAGCTTTATAGTATAGTTTTAGATTGGGGACTGTGATGCTCCCTGCGTTTCCCCTGTTGCTTAGGATTGTTTTTGCTATTCTGGGTCTCTTTTGGTTCCAGATGAAATTCATGATTGTCCTTTCTAATTCTTTGAAGTATGTTGGTGGTATCTTGATTGGAATTGCATTAAATCCATATAATAGTTTAGGAACCAGCTACTCCCCTACTGGGGATCTTTCCAGAAGAGTTAAAATTGTCATACCACAGAGATATATGCACAACCATGTTTATAGCAGCGCAGTTTGTAATAGCTAGGTCTTGGAAATAACCCAAATGCCCAACGACCAATGAATGGCTAAAGAAGATGTGGCTTTGCTACACAATGGAGTACTACACTGCCATAAAGAAGGATAAACTAGAGTCATTTGTATGTAAATGGATGTTCCTTGAGAATATACTACTAAGTGAAATAAATCAGACACTCATGAGCACACATCGAATTGTTTCTCTGATATGAGAAACCATAACTGTAAATAAGGACAAAGTAGTGTAACAGATATTATATAAAAGGAAGATAATATACAAAGGAGAGGAGTACCAGAAAGAGGGAAGGGGGAAAAGCAGGAAGGGAAAAAACAGAAAGAAAGGGGAAAGGGAAATCATGGAGAATTGTAAATAAACCTGCTGTAAATAGGGATGGAGGGAACAGAAGGGAGGAGAGGGTTGAGGGGGGAGAACCAAGAGACACCATGTACAGGTACAAAACAAACATGTTAAATATGACCAATATATGGACAATGTACCAATACATGTTCTTGGTTAAAAAATAATAATAAAAAAAGAAAGAAAGAAAAAAATGGAAGAGACAAATCTTTCTTGCAGAAGAATCCAAAATGTTCTGTGTAGATAATCCTTCCTCAGGAGATACTAGAGCATAACACACTACTCCCTTAGGTGTGAGCAGCACATAATTACTTGCCTCATGGAAGGCGAAAGTGGGATGGAGTGGGAAAGTAATTTTATAATGAAGAAATGTAGAGATACACTACCTCAGCCAGGCAGTCAAACATTATCAAGAGTGATATGTCAAAGATCTTGAATTTTCAAAACAAAACAGAAATAAAATAAAATATAATGATATACCATGTTGATAGTGTATGTGCCCTAACATTGGTTTAATCATGAGAAAAATATCAGACAAATTCCAATAGAGGGGCATTATGTAAAACACCTGGCCAGGACTTCTAACAATTGTTATGACAATCAAAAGTAGAAAAAAGAATCTGAGAATCTGTTATGACCAAGAGCACCCTAAGGAGATATGAACACTAAATATAATGTGGTACAGTATCTTAGATGGGAACCTCAAAAATAAAAACAATTTTAGGTAAAAACTAAGGAAATAATGGATAAAGCATAGACTTTAGTTAATAACATATCAAATTAATTGGTTTATTTATTATAAAAAAATCTACTGTGTTAATATGTTAGTAGAAAAAACTGAGTACAAATATATGAAAACTTTCTACTATCTTTTCATTGTATCTGCAGTTCCAAAACTGGTCTATAAAATAAAATTAATTTGATAAAGAAAGAATCAGTAGGGCGAAAGTTAAACAACCATGCCCTGTACTATAAGCTTTTCAAAAGCAGAAACTCTATTGTTTTGTTGCGTATATTTGTAGGCTGAGGTAGTTCTCAAAAATGTCCCTCAATAGACCATGCCTCTCAGAATTCATATAGTTCTGTAGTCCCCTCCACTTCAATCCAGACCAGCCCTGTGACTTTTGCACAAAAGAGAACATAGCAGATTCTGCTTTTGAATCAGAAGTGACTCCTGAGCCACGGTAAGAAGCTTGGCAGTTTCTACTTGGGTCTCTTGATTTGTTATGAGAAAGTCAACCATTATGTATGAAATCGGAATACATAGAGATCCCTATATTATTAAAAATCTTGAGCTACCACAGGGGTAAGGTTATGGAGAGAGGACAGAAATTTAGAGAAAGACGCCCACTAAGCCCTGAGCTGTTCCGTCCACTCCACTTGAGGCATCAAAACACGTAAAGTGAAGAAACCACATTTGATATTCAGCATATTCAAGCCTGCATTTGCCTGCAACAGTATGAAAGAAACCAAGCAAGAATTACTCAGATCCCATTTTACACACAAAACCATAATAAATTGTTGTAAGATTCTAGGTTGAGGAGTGATTTGCCATAAAGTAATAGATAACTGAAATGTACAATCAGTGACTTTTACCCAGTAAGCAATTTGAAAAATGAGAACAGGGCACTAGAATGTAGAAAGAAAAAAAAACTCGGATTTCTTATAACATTTTAGAACATTTCCATTAAAAACTCTACTAATTGGTCAATTCAATAAGATAATGGGGTTTTCAGTGGGGTATAATAAAGGTAAAAAAATAAATGTGACTAATATATATGTAACACAGTATGGCCAAGACAGGGTAGATGGAGAGAAAAGTAGATGCAAAAAACAGATTAGCTCTGGTTTATTTGGACATATATTTTTAATGTATATTTTCTACTTTATCAGTATGTTTATAATTAAACAAATGCCTTAATATACAGCATAAGCATTTTAAGATTTAAGTGTTAGATACCAGGCTTTAGACCCTTCACAGGCATTGTGCTCACAAAAATTATCTGAGGTAAATACTACTTTAACTACAATTTTACAGAAAATAATATTGTGTCTCGAAGTGGCTAAATCACTTATCCAAGTTCATCCAACTAGAATACTTGACCAGGATTTGTATTTTGACCATCTTATTCCAGATCTTTTTTTCTTAGCAGAACATAGTAATGAAATTACCAAAATAATCATTAAAAAATGTGTGATTACAAACAGTATTAAACATCTTAAAGAAAAGTGTAGAGTGCTTTGATCATAAAAGAGATGCCAGACTCAGTCTGGGTGTTTGGGAAAGCTGTCGATATGTTACCTGGTCAAGTAGGGCCAGGTGTTGGGTAGATAACTGCCCCATGAATCAGAAAAAGGCAAAAGTGAAAAAAAAGTATGATTGTGTTTTCTGTTGCTATAATAAAATACCTGAGATTAGACACTTTTTAAAAAGTAAAATTCATTCAGCTCATAGTCTGGAGGCTGAAAGCCCAAATCAGGTGGCTCCATTTGTTGGCTCACCAGTAGGCTCTTGATGAGGTTTAGACCCGTCCTCAACTATACTCTTCCTATATGATCTCCACAAGTAACACCACTTCAAATACCATCAGTGCTGGCATTTGAGGCACTGGTAATTCCCAAATATATACCTCTCTTTAGACCTAACTTTTGCCCTGAATTAAACACTGTTTCTAATTTCCTGCTGAATGTAACCATTTAGGCAATAAGGACATGAACCTTGAGAGGCAGAATACTAGGTTTGAATGTAGTTGAAGTGTGAGCTTCCCCCACACCCCCTGCCAGGTTCAAGTGTTAAGAGCTTAATGTCCAGTATGGTGATGTGGGAGTGGATTGAAACTTTAAAAGGTGGAAGCTAGTAGGGTGTTCTCAGGTCATTGGGGGTACTGGTCTTGCAAGGAACACTGGTCTTCTGGACTGAGTAGTCTAAAAAGTGAGTTAGGAAAGCCTGAGCCTATCCCTAAATTGTTCTCTTGCTTCCTATTTGATGTTTGTTCCCTTCCTCATGCATGCATTCCATCGTCCACCATGAGATCCTTGCTAGAGCTTGTACCATGCTGTTTGGACTTTCAGTGTCCAAAAGTATGAGTAAATAAACCCTTTTTCTTGTTAAAAAAAAAAAAGCTGCCTGCAATAGTTTATGGTAGAAACATAAAACTGAATAATACACTGAGGAAATTTATAATCAGAGGGACAGTAAGATGATGCATACAGTCCCCACAACATTTTCTTGCTTTTTTTTTTACTTAGGAAATGAAAATTGCACAAATGTTACATTTGTTGTATATGACAAAAAGCATGGAGAAAAGACCTTTTGTTAATCTATTTTTCTTTGACATTTTCTGTGAAAAGTATCTATTTCCTAATACATTTTTGGAGAGTACAAATTCTTACATAGAATATTTAACAGATGTGTGATAAGTGTCTGGGAACATAGATATAAAACTGAAAAGAGATCAAAGAAATGCAGGAGGAAGACCACTCCCAAAGAATAATTGCCAAGAAACTGGTATTTTCCATGACAAAGTAGATGTCGTAGGGTTATTACTCCACGGTTTTATTATCTGAAGCCATTTGTTAAGGAACTCAGAAAGACTTCATGAATCTGGGATGGTGTCCCCTTCTGAAACAAAATTCAACAGAACATTATTTGGATTTCTTTAGAATAGCTTTCATCTTTGAGTGCTTTTGTGATGCCTCCTCCCAGAATATGGGTACAATAATCAAAATCATTCATTTTAGGAATGCATGAAGTATTTTCCATTTCTTGCCAATTAAGGCTCTTTATTTTATTTTGAACAGCTTTTTGCATAGATCTAAGTAGGTACTGCAAGGGAGTACTGTGAAGCTGTAGGTCTTTATAGTGCTGCGAATGACTGCTTGAAAGAACAGTAACTCTGGCAAGGCTATTACTTTTCACCCAGGAAAAGAGTTTTTCATAGTATTACTTCAATTTATATTTAATAAGAACATATCTTAACTGAAGAGGTACTAGCTTCCTTGAAGGGAATGCATGTACTTCAGCATTTAAACCGAGTTCTGTTGAATTTTTCTCTTGTGCCATATGGATGTTTCCAACCGCTTGGCACCAATCAGTATAGAAATAACCAAACTTAGACATCCTCACTGTAGAAATAATCAGATCTATTCCAAGTCTGCCAACGTTTCCAAAAGATCCTGCCTCAGGCAGGCATAACTCCAGAGGTTGAGGACCGACTCCCTGCAGGGCAAAAACATGGTGATAACTGAAGAGGAGAGGGTGGCACAGCATGAGAAGAATGAGGTCCTTGAGAAAGGGTGCCAGAGCCCAGCGCCGAGTCCATTTCTCACATCACCTATCCCACGTGGCCCTGGGTCCTCAGAAGTCATGGGTGTTTCCTAAGGGTGGGCCATATATGCCCATGTCCCAGAACCCCTGGCGGCGCATGTTCTTTTTTCGCCTTGTGGGAGCAGATTGAAAATGTGTAAAGACACCATGCTCCAGAAAAAGGAACTTTTTTCCTGATAAAACTGGCCCATGTCCAATTATTTCATTATATTAACAGAAAACTAAATAATATGAATAGATAGGAATGCAGATTCTAGAGCCTAGCTTCTTAGATTCCAATCCTAACTTTGCCATGTGCTATATCCTTATGTTCCCTCAATGACAAACAGGAACAATATTATTAATATATCTCAGATAGTTGCTGAAGTGAGCTAATGGATTTAAAGTATGTCTTACTCACAGAAGTGTCTGCTATCTTCCAAGTGTCATATTGTTAGCTATAGATAGGTAACCAGAAACAGAGCTATTGTTTCTGTGCCCCGACTCTACACATATATTTTGACTCTTTATCTCAGTAAATGGCATTTCTCTCATCCAGCTGTTTGTTAAACATTACTAGAACAAAAATAATTAAGTCCCCGCCCACGCAACTCTCAATTGATCCATCAGCAAATCCTGTCAGCATCACCTTCAACCATCATGACCATATCTCACCTTTTCTACGCTACCCAATTATTTCACCTCGAATATTCTGAGAATGTTTATCAGCCTTCCCACTTGCAGACTTGCACTATAGAGTCTATTTTCCCTATTGCAGTCAGAATGATTTGGTAAGAAAAGCTGATTTATTCCACTGCTCAGAACAGTCCAGTGGTTTCCGATGGTGCTCAGAGTAAAGACCAGAATCCTTGTGGCCTTTAGAATCAGGCCTTTCCTCTTGTCTCATCATTTACACTTTCTCCCTTTCATATTTCACACAAGAAATCCTCCTCCTACTCCTGCCACACATATTCTGTGAAGATCAACTTGGCTTGCTCCCTCATTTAACTCAGGTCTTGGCTTCAACATCCCCTAACTGTAAGGTATCTCCAGGGCCTTTCTACATAAAATCTAACCCCTGGGTTTTTTAAATATCTCTCAATCCTTCTATTGTGTCCTGTATTTGTTTCTGTGGTCTGTCCCACCCCCCAAATATAAACTCCATGTAGACATGGCCTCATTTTACTCACTACTCTGTCTCTAATACTTATAACAATATTCAGTAGCTTTTCAAAATATTTTTGAATGAATAAATATATGTATTTTTTTCTGCATAGATTGTTAATTCCAGATATCCTAGGAAGGTATTTTTTTCCCTGATCAATCCGTATGTTTCTAATCCATCCAATTTTACTGTAGTATTTGTTTTGTGCTATATCCCCCATTCAAGAAAAGATCTCACCACAGTATTAGAATATTAGATTTTGTCTTCTTAGAATTATCTCATATATGTACAATTTCACTCATCTCTTTCTTTTTGAAATAAAATAACCATACTTACCTAAATCACAGTTTTCCTGTGATGTTCATTTTCTATTTTGGACAAAAATCCAATGTTTTAGTTAAGAAAATCTAAGAAAAATGAGATAACTGTTTAAAAAATGCACGATTGTATCCTCAAATAAATGGGTAATGATGTGAATAGGCCACAAAATGTACTACAACCAGGAAACTTTAAAGGCTTTAGGAACAACTTGTATCTTCTCCTAGTTTGTTGGGTTTTTTGGTTTGTTTTTGTTCTTTGATCTCATCATGTCTAACTCTCCCTCCTTTTTCTCATTACATAGTCTTTCACTGGTACTTTTACGCACTTTTTTCTCCTCTCTTCACTATCTGGCTATTTCTACTTATTTCTAGACAAGAAGGTGGTCGTTCCACAGTTCCTGATGCAGAATTACCTCAAATCAAACACATGGGCCAGTACAAGCCCTTTTCAGTCCTTCTACGAATCTTCAGGGGCAGAAATCTCCTGGTGGCATGGTGGCAGGGTCTTTTACTATCCACATGGCTAAAAGGACCTAGCCTTCTGAGAAATGCATGTGTTCAGGGTGTGGAGGGATTCGCTGTAGAAGAAGGTTGTGATGAGCTGAGCAGACTACCCACCAACTTTCTGCTATAGCTAAAAATCACAAATCTAAAATCCATGCAGTCTGATATTGACTAGAAGTTCTAGGGACAGGAAGATTCTTCTCTCCTTAGATTGGTTTAATCATTTCAAATATTCAAACAATATAAACACACACAGATTTTTTTAAGGTTTTTTCTCTCACCCACCTTCCCAGTTTTAACATCGGTGTGCAATCTGTGTCACCTTATACATGAAACTTTTGTTGTTACATAAATGAGCTTATGCCACACACATTAAGCTGCAACTTATACCTTAGACATAAAGTAACATCAAGGTATCACTATGTCTGATTAATAAATGAAAGAACAGATTAAATAACATGGTGCTTCCTACAAAAACAGCTATTATCCTCTTGATTGATCTCGCCATCTTCTTATCTAATGTGAAAATTATATTTGATGTTTTCATCTATGGTCCAGTGCTGGACACAGTGGAGTAAACCTACTAGATCCCATCTTTCCCATCATTATAGCTAAAAACTAAAACAACAAAATCACACAAAAAAATACCTCAGGGTTCTGAAACTTAAAGAATATGACGAAGATTGGAGAAAAAAATCAAAATTAAAAGGATGAATGCTATGGTGATAAGTGCTAGGGTTTGGAGTGGCTTAATCGTGTCCTCCATTGGTTCACTGCAATTAAAAGCTTGGACTCCAAGGAAGTGGCATCTTGAGGTGGGAAACCTTAAAGATATGGGGTCAAGTGGGAAGTCCTCAAATCACTGAGGGTGTTGAGGTAGTTCTATAGTTACTTCTTGAATTTTCAGGAAAGCATCACTATTAAAAGGAATAAGTCGGCCTGTTTCAGCCTCTTTCAGGTTTTTGGGTCAAGATGTAATCTGCTTGGTCCTGTGTACACTCTTGCCATTGCCATCTGCCATGACATGATGCAGCTAAAGACTAGCACAGACCACAAAGCCTGTGCTATTCAGTTTGAACTCTAAACCTCCAAAATTGTGAGCTAAATAAACCCCTTTTTCCTCATTAGGTAGCCTGTTTCAAGTATTCATTATGGTAATGCAAAGCTGACTGATACAATGAGTTTTTTCCTAGCTTTGGCCCATGGGTGAACTGAATTGGAAAACTATATCATGGGCATGCACTGCAAAAATCCAGATTTTTTATTAGAGGATAAGGAAAAAGGACGTTTTTTTTGAGCTGGACAGTGTTGGCAGAATTGTCTATTTACTTTCTTGGTTTTTGTCTTTCCCAGCATTTCCCCAAGACTTATCATAATCAGGAAACTGCATTAAATAATGGAAGTAGGGTGAGTACCTACAACTCAGAGACACCCGTGGTTTTGGAAAAGAAGTAGAACAAGATGCCTATTGTGTTAACAGTGTGTGTGCGTGTGTGTGTGTGTGTGTGCGCGTGCATGCGCTGGAGTGCCTTTGTAAGTTTTTCTCTTTATTTGCATTGCTTTTTCTAGAGAAGGATCTTATCATATGGCGCTATATGGATATTCAGAATACTACCTAAGAGAAGCCTATATTTCTATCAAGTAGAATTGCAGAAAAGAATCCCTAGGAGCCAAGAATTGTGGAAAAATCCTGGTGTGTACAGAGCTAGAAGAGATTAACCTTCTTCTGTGTATGAGTCAACACAAGTCCCTGGCTCACATCTATGCTATGCATGTGTGAAATGTAAGCAAAAAAACATAGCAAAGGCTCTGATGAGTGCTTACTGGGTAAGAGTGTGGATATGGGAAGGAATCATCCCACAGAAGTGAAAAGTTTAGATTACAGTCTCAGCAAAAGAAGAGGCTACTGCAGAATTTTAACCCAGGAATTTTAAATAAGGCAATTGGACTTAATCCAACCTATTACTCTCCTTGCCAGCTGCCAGTAACTGTCCCCCAGTTCCTGGTTTCCAGTGTCTCCACTCTAGTTCTTTTCATTGCTACCATCTGATACATGCAAGAAATCCTTTTGGATAAACTTTCTCTCAACACACCTCAAGCTTCTTCCCTCAGGATCTACATTCTGTTTCCCTACCTCAGTGACAGTATAGCTTACTCTTTCCACAGTACTGTCTCCTTACCCTACCATCATAAGCCACTCAAGCAAACTTTTGCCTTTAGATTGGTCAACACTGAGAGATGGATCTCTTTTTTGCTGTAAATACCAGGAAATGCATGCCAGTCACTCTTAAGTGGTTCTCTGAAGTTCCCACTTAGAAGGGAAATATTACAGACTTTCACATTTTCTCTCTAAAGAAATTCTCACTCTAGAGATCTAGCTGTCCTCTCCCAGTTACCTCCTTTGGTCTAGCACCTTGATTAGAATATTGAGCATAGTATAGCTATGCTTTTCTGTTTGATGCCTCAGCTAAAACTACAAGGATGAGAGACTGCCATTATAACATCTTTCAAGAATATTTCCAAAATAGATAAGATTATTGACAATTTATACATCCTATTCACTTAATTAAAAATATTTTGAAGAACCTGTTATATGCAGGTACTATCCTAGATTTCAAGGACATAATATGGAACAAATCTCAAATTACATACACTTGATTATTCTATATAAAATTATGTATGAAAAGTTACATGTCCTGCTTATATAATATGAAAATCATTCATATTATAGGGGTGTTTAAGAAAGAACTGTAAAGTATCAGGAGAGCCTTCAGTGTAGTACTTGACCAGGGAAGTGAAATATTGGAAGATAACCAGAGTTAAGGAATTTAAAAAGCAGTTCAAAGAAAAGATCTTTAGCTAGGCAAGAAATTACCAAAGTCTTCAAAATAAGGCTAAAGACAGGTAGCAGAGCAGAAAGCAGTGTGCCATCCTCTCTTTCTCCTAGATGAAACTTTATTAAGGGGTAGGCAGATATACTCCAGCCCCTTTCACTATGGCAGGTTAAAGGTGACTGACACATTTAAAAAATGAGAGAAAAATTTATTTCTCCTGGACATGAGGTGTTATGATCAGAGGTGACATCACAATGGTTGTGAATAGGTTGGTCAGTAAAAATATAAAGTGAGACCTGATAGGAGCTTATTATCATTTGGTTAGACCAAGAATCAATGTGACCAAATACTCGAAGCAAGGTTAGTTTTGTTTTCCTTCATCGTCATTTCTCCTGTCAGGTCTCGAGTTTTAGGGGTCCTCAAAACCACCCTTAGTTTTGATAATTTGCTAAAAAAATAAAAAAAACCATAGACTCACTAAAAGCTATTAAATTCACTGTTGCAATTTATTAGGAGGAAAGTATAGATTTGAATCAGCCAAGGGAGGAAAAAAATCATAGGCAGAATCTGGGAAGGTACCAAACTTATGTTTTGTGGAGCTTCTGTTGTCTTTTGTCAGTGGAGTTCAGGATGTATTATTCTCCGAGCCTCAGTGTGTGACAATATGCAGAAAATAACCTGCTAAACAAAAAAATTTGTCCTAGTCCAAGTGTTCAGAGGTTTTAGAGGGGTTTCATTATACAGACAGGAGTTTGGAATGATAGTTGATCTCAGTTTCCAGGTTAACTGACACTCAAAAGGCCACCCTAAATTATCTTGCTGATCTTTTAAAGACTGTGAAGTCTCAGACAAAATTATATCATTAGAAGATAGAGTGTGACCCTATATATCAGGCAAAAAAGATACTCTTACCCTATAGAATATCCCAAGTGCCTACTTAGAAATGATATGATTGAAAAATACGATGAATGATTAAATCAAAAATATTTATCACAGTAAAAGACACATTACCATTTATCCCATCAAATTCTTTCCCTTTCTTTGAACATCTTACCCTTTCACTCCTGCCACTTTCGGAAGCAGTTCTGGGAGTCCTTTATTATGAGTGTCTTTATTTGCACTGCTGTGATCAATAGAAAGTCAACTAAATCAAGTCAAAATGATTACCTTGCATGATTATTTTGACTTTGAGGAAGATCCAGAAATTTCACAGTGTCAGATCTACTGAATAAAATGGATGAGGACACACAATAATGTATTTACAAGCCCGACTTTTATTGGATGGCACTTGGCAGTAGCACTCACCATAGTTTTGATCATAGCTCATAAAGACAATCATAAAAAAGAACTTTCAGAAGTGCTTCAGAAAGTAGCAAGAATTATGAGATAAATGAGTCTGAAGGGAGGGGGAATATTTTGAGGAGGATTAGTGGAAATGTGTCTTTTAATGTACTAAATTTTTTAAACATTCACCATACACACACACACACACACACACACACACACACACACACACTTTTTTTTTGTTGTTTTTGTTTTTGGTGCCAGGGATCGAACTCAGGGCTTTGCACTTGCTAGGCAAACACTCTAGCTACTGAGCTAAATCCTCAGCCCCTCACTGTATATTTTTATCTCAATTTTGACCTCCCAGAAGCCAAGTGCAAAGGCCACTCTAGACAAGGTTAAGTCTTGGTCACCTCAAGGCCCGAGTATGTAGTGGGTTCCCTGGCTCACTCACATGATTTTTGCCAGGATTCAGTTCCTTGTGGATTGTTACATTTCAGAGCCACAGTTCACTGCATCAGTCAGTGTTCACTAGAGAAACAGATTTAATGTAAGATATATAAATACGTTAGGATTTGCACTGGCTGCCCGTGGAGTCAGGTGTGGAAGAATGGAAAACGGCTGTCTGTGTGCTGGTGATCCAAAGGATGCAGTCAAAGGTCAAAGGCCTGAACTCACTGCAGTGTCCCATGTGAGTCCGTACCAGAAAGCCAAAGGGTCTGTAATGGAAAACTGCAGAGTTTTTGCGGGAAGACTGAAGAGTGTGCTCTGGAAGACTGAAGAGTCTGCTGGAAACCAGGAATGATGCCTAAGGTGAAGATAAAGAGTGGAGCTCTTCTGAAGAAATAGAAGACAGCCATACTTCTTCGTTTCCCTTTTTATTCTTTCCAGGCTACAAGCCTATTCCATCCAGGGTGCCACTCACACTCAGGGTGGGTCTTCTGTTTTCAGTAAATCAGCCACACTCAGAATTATGCTATTCAATTACTTGGTTTCCTACTCAAGTTGACATAATCAGTTAACTATCACATTTCACTGACTGTTGGCCAGACTATAGACTATAGCATCAATTTTTGCCATCTAGGTCTCTCTGAGTGGTAGTTTACTTCATCACATTGAACAAGTCAATAAGGCAAGAGTGAGAGACTGCTGATAATGAAATGTAACTTACACTCTTTTGTAACTTTATCATGGAATTGCTATCTCTTCGCCGTTTTAAATTCTATTTATTAGAAGCAAGTCATTAGGTTCAAGCCCACTCAAGAAGAGATTACACAAAGTCACGAATACCAGGTGGCAAATTGTACTTAGAGACCTGTTAGAAGATGGCAATCACAATAGTCTTCAGAAAAGAACACCAGAGAGGGAAATATTTAAGGTAAAAGGTAGAGGGATAAAAGATCTATCAAGCTCATGCAGGTAGAAGATGAAATACAAGGACTCACAGGGGAAAATGCTAAAAACACAGAAAAAGTGAATGAGAATCAACAGTAAATTTTTCCCAGGTTTGTTCAAGGTTCTATATATTACATTATTAATGGCTTAATGGCCTGAATAATAAAATAAGAATTCTTTTTTATTATGCAGGAAAGATACTAATGGAAACTTCTAGTTTCCCTCTCTACTAATGGAAACTTCTAGTTGCTACTTAAAGTAGTTGTTTAAACCATGGTATCTGTGCCAGAGAGTATCACTTAGGAGGATAAGAGGTCATTATTTCCGCACAAAATTAGTGTAATAAAAGAGCATGGGTCAATAGAAAGTGAGATAAAGGTGAGTTATAGTTTATAGAAATAAAAATATATTTTCCAGTAATGCAAGGCTAAAAGCCATAGCTGAATTTAGCTATCTCAATGTATCCTCAGTGGTGGCCATTTGTATAGTACAATCATTAGAACTGGATTTAATTTTATCCAGATTTTACTAATATGCTGAATCCAATTCTAGTCTTAAGAATAGTTATTATAATGTGGTAAAATAATCCACAGGCCTTTTTTTTTTAAGGAATAAAAGGAATGGTCTTAAACTTCAAATAAAATTTCAATTAAAATTGTGGTAAACTTTCCAAAATTGAAGTCTTTTAACTATTGGAATATTTATTTCAGCTGAATTTGTGGATGTTTTCCTGATATTTAAAAATATAAGAATGAATTATCAAGTAGACAGTTTATAAATAGATGTAAAAGGAAGCAGTAAGTTCATATGGGTTCAATAGTAATATAACATTGAAATTCTATCATATGTCCTCCCACTTTTATCAATTAGCTGAATGTTGCTGGAGAAAATGACAAAGTCATGTTGATAGAACTTTAATTTTTTATTACAGATCTCAAATGTTTACTCAACTCTCTGATATTCCTATTATACTTCCCTAGTAAATACACTTTTCAACTCACCAGTATCACCACTTCACACTTTTTCTCTCTTTGAATCTCTAATGGATACTCTTTCTTCTCATAGCTGATCTGTCATAAGGAACATAGATCAAATAAAACAAAAACTAATTCAACTTCCTAGCACCCAGTTTAAGAACTTCAGACAGGTTTATTTGCATATATTTCACTCTTCCTATTACAATGGAAAACTGTCCTCGATCCTATCAGTTTGATATATCATCTACAGCAAATACCAACCCATCTTCTCATATCTATTCTCCTGTAATCATTTCCTTCTCTTCTGTATCATCATGACCTTTCTCCTTCATACTTCTTGTCATAAACTCACATATTCTAGCATTTTCTATTTCAAAAAATATCATCTCTATATTCCCACATCTTGTTGTTGTCATAGTTTTCTGCTTTATTTTAAATTCCTACATAGTTTCTATATTTGCTGACTCATTTCCTATTTTCTATCCAACCAAATTCAATGAGATGTTTTCTTTCTATTCTACCCAATTGAAGTGGTCCCTCTCTTTCTTTCTTTCTCTTTCTCCTCTTTCATTTTTGTAGTACAGAGGATTTAACTAGGGCCTTCACACTGAAGTAAGTCCCCAGCCACTCTTACGTTGTTATTTAGAGACAGAATCTCCTAAATCACTACATTGCCCAGGATGGTCACAAACTTGCAGTCCTACTGCCTCAGTCTTGCAGAGTGCTGGATTATATGCATGTGCCACCATGCCAAGTTTGATTCATCTTAATGCTCCACCTACCAGTAGCATTTGACATAGATTACCTATTCTTTCATGAAATACATCTTTTAAATTGCATGACAGACACCACACAAATTTCATATATGTGGTTTTTCTCTTGAGAACTATCCTTACTTCTATGCTTTCTTTGCTGGCATTTCCCTGTTCATTGGCCTTCTGAATATCTAAAAGTTTGATTGTTTTAGCTCTTACATTTAGGTCAATGATCCATAATGAGTTAAAATTTCCAATTAGCAATAATCACATCTCAGATAAACTTCATTGGCTACGAGTTATATTTCTAATTAGTGTAAAGATCAAAGTTTCTTTTTAAGTGTATCAGTATTCAATAATTCTAACACTAAAAGATTACCCTTTTACCATTGATTTACCTTTGACAAAAATCAACTGACCATAAACACATTTGTGCAGAGTCTATCCCTGGAATCTCTATTCTGTTCAACTCTCTACCCGTAGATCAATATCACAATATTTTGATTATTGTAGCTTATAATAAGTCATGAGGCCAGGTACTATGAATCTTCCAATACCACTCTAAATTTAAAAATTGCTTTGGTTATTTCAAGTCCTTTGCATTTCTGCATCAATTTTAGAATGCATTTGTCAATTTCTATAATTTGTCAATTTCTATGATTGTGATGGCCAGGCTATTGAATACAGGTAAGTTTTGGGTGAAATGTCAGTAATACTGAGTTTCCAAATTCAGGATCATGCTATATCATTTTATTAAATAGGATATTCTTGAATTTTTCTCAGCAATCTTTTGTAATCGTTAGCATACAAGAATTATGTGCATATTTTGTTAAATTTATCTTTAGGTATTTTTGATGCGATTGCATGGTATTATTTTTTAAATTATAATTTTCAGATTTATATTTCTTGTCTATAAAAATATAATTTTTGTATATTAACAGTAAACACCGCTATCTTGCAGAATTCAGTTTTAGTAACTATGAAGCTTCTTTAAAATCATCCAGATGACTCATATCATCTAAAAATGAAGACAGTTTTACTTCTTTCTATTCTTTTATTCTTTTATTTCTTTTCTATTCTTTTATTCTACTGCATTGGCTAGTTACCTTCAATAAAAATACTAAAAGAAGTAAAAAAAAAAAAGACATCTTTGTAATTTTTCTCCATTCCTTGTGATAATGTGGTTTTTGTTAGTTTATTGATAATGAACTACACTGATTGCTTTTGAAATTTAAAACTACCTTGCATTCTTAAAATAAACCTAATTTTCTTATCATGTTATTTATATATACTGCTAGATTTTACTTGCTAAAATTTCTGTCTCTCTGTTGGTGTGATATTGATCTGCAATTTTTTTTTTCTTTGTCAGTTTTGATGTCAGTGTAATAGTAGCCTCATATAATGAGTTTTGAAGCAGTCAATTCTACTTTCTGGCAGAATTAGTATAGCCACTGGTATTATTCTGTTGCTTAACAGCTGCAAGAATTCAACAGCAAAGCCACTTGGTCCTGAAGTTTTCCTCTAAGAAGTGTGCAGTGTAGGGGAAAGTATTTAACCAAAGATATAGATCTATTCAAGTTATCTTTTTCATCTTTTCTGAGTGTTTTTTGTCCATTTTAACTTTGTTCCTAGTCTCTTAATACCCTCATCCTTTTAAAGTCTGTAAAATTTGAAGTGATAATACTTCTTTAACTCCTAATATTGGTAATTTGTTTTATCAGTCTTCCTAGGTTTATCAATTATATGTTGATTTTTTCAACTAATTGACTTTGTTTACTTATTTTCTCTCTTTTGTTTCATTCTATTTATTATTTTGTTGGGTTTAGTTTTTAATTTACTGAGTTTATTTCCTAGTTTCTTAAAAAAATGTTTAAATTATTGAACTTTTCCTCACTTTCCAGTGTAAGGAGTCTTAAATTCTCTTGTGGTCAGACAATATATGTAATTTCAATACTTTTATTATTTTTTGTGGTGCTGTGGGTTGAAGCCATGGCCTTACTATACAAGTACTCTGTCACTGAACAATAAATCTTTGCAAAAGTGAAGTTTATGGCTCAGAATATGGTCCATCTTCATGAATGTTCCATGTGTACTAGGCAAGTATGTATATTCTGCTATTGTTGGATTAAGTCACATAAATGTCAATTAAGTCAAATTGGATGGTAGTGCTAGTCAAGTCTTTAACATCAAATTTCCAGTCTACTTATTTCATCAGTTAAAAAGAAAAGCATTGAAATTCCCTAAAGTTGTTAGTTATGTACATGTGGTAGTGATTGCCTATCATCCCAGCTACTCCCGAGGCTAAGACAGGAGGTTCATCAGAGTCCTGGAGTTCAGCTGAGCATAACAAATCTCACATCCACTGCAGTAGCCTTAAAGTGTGGGAGAAAGAGAGATCATATTGTGTTCTCACTTCATCTCATTTACCAGAAAATGTGTTGTGT
Source organism: Hystrix cristata (assembly GCA_004026905.1). Taxonomy (NCBI): domain Eukaryota; kingdom Metazoa; phylum Chordata; class Mammalia; order Rodentia; family Hystricidae; genus Hystrix; species Hystrix cristata. Next base: position 89,317 of record PVJO010002698.1, on the reverse strand, counting down.
TTTATTTAAACAGAGGAGAGTTATGATAGGTTCTCTCTGCAAGAGTTGAACACAAGACAACTTGTACTGTGGAGAGAGGGATGGGGCAATGACAAAAACTCATAAATTAGAAATTTTGTGATTTTCTTAAATCTCAAATTGGTAAAAACACTGCAATGTGTTATCTCAGAATCACATTGAAAAAAGTCTTCCGAGGAGTCAATTTTAAAAAAGAGATGAGCAAAACGCTACAAATGAACTACATTCTTACAAATTTGCTAACCTTGCCACTGTGTTCTCTTGCATGGTGGCCCACCGTCATGCTGTAGGGTGTACTTCTTTTCCTACTTGGCCCAAACTAGCTCTTTTCTTTTCTTACCTTTAATTAGATTTTGCTACCATTAAAAAAAAAAAAAAAAGTGCTAACCTGGCCCAGACTTGTGCAAAGAAAGAGGACAACAGCTTTTAGACGTAAAGGGCCGCCCGACACAACTTCCAAGACACACTGTTTCCAAACAGATTAACTTCTTTCTTGAAGTCATGGGGCCCACAGTCTATGCACGAGCAAAAGGCAGTCTACCCCAAACAAAAGACCAGGTGGTCCTAGAGCGGAAGAGGGCGCGGGCCGCCTGAGGCTGTGACTGAGGAGACCTCAAGCCGGCCAGGCGGTAACCCCAGCGGACCGTAAGCCTTTGCAGCCTCCGCTTCACTTACTAGTTTTTTCTCCAACCATGCCCCACCTTCCAGCCGAAGCACCAATTAAAGGTCGCCAAAAAAGAAAAGCTCTGTTTGTGTACCTCTTCCTGGCCGGCGGACTCTCGCGACAACTTGAGAAGCTCTAGTCATTTCTGTGGAGACCGCGCAAGATCTCTGGCAGCCAGGGGCGGGCTGCCCGTGGCTCCGCCTCCCAGTGCGCGGGCGCGCCGTGGCGGGAATTTCGCCTGCTTCCGGTTTAGGTTCCGCGGATTCGCGGGCTGTAATAGTAATCTGAGGACGCAGATCTCCGGAGCTGGGAGTGTAAGCAGGTGAGCCGCGCAACGGGGGCACGGGCGTCCCAGGGCCCAGGCGGCAGCCTTGTGAACAGGACACCGGAGGTCCTCACCCTCCTCCCGAGTGCTGCGGGAGGGGTCTCGTCCCTGCGCTGGGACTGGGATCGGGCGTCCGGCGTTGCTCTCCTAATTGCCACCGAGCCTGCCGGGGAGCTTTCTCCACTTTTGTGAGCGTTTAAAGACTTAGGGGAGGGCGCATTGCCCAGCGGCCTGAGGAGTTGAAGCTGAATCAGTCCTGCAAAAGTTTCTTTCTCCTGCACCCTGGAATGCAGGCTCAGACCTAGAGGACAGATTTAAGTCTCTGCCACAGCCGGTAGGGGGAGCATTTTGTGGACGTTTTGACAGTCTTGATCTGGGGTGGGGGCGGGGTAGGACCCTAGAAGGGGGCGATTGAGGACCCCCCGCCACGTTCTCGTTCACTCTCACTGTCTCACTTTCTCTCATTCTCTGTTACTCTCGATTTTTCATTTGTGCTGGAGGGACATTTGGGGACTTTCTGAGTTATTTTGGCCTATTCCACTTTCAGGAATCCCTTTGCAATTTCTTTTTGGAGCCTTAATGATAATCATAACGAACCACAACCATTTCAGGACATGAAGTAAATAATGAACGACTGTTCTGTTGGATCGACGTTCCTGACCGACAGTTTGGAGCTGGAGCTGAAGACAGAATGGTGCAGTCCGCCTTGCTTTTCCTGTGCTTTTGACCACAGAGGAGGCAAACATTTTTCTGGAGAGTCCTACCTTGCTAGTGGAGCTCTTAAGCGGTAGGTTTTTAAAAATGACATTTTTTTCCATCATCTCAGTATTCATCAGTTTCTTAGTAATTTATCGATTCTGTTTATTAATCTTTGGTGTTCACCAAGCCATGTTTTATAAATCAGCATAGTATATCATAAAAGTAAAAATTAGTATTAGTTCTGTTGTTGATTGCCTGGTTGGAGTACACCTACAAATGTTTTGAATATTAAGGAGAACTTCTTGGTAACTGATAGTCTCTTAACCTTACTGCTATTCCAGCTTTGGAGCAAGGGGTTGGATACTAATTTATGAGAGAGAAATCTGAACTAAGTGAACTAATTAATCCTTTTAAAGACTTATAATACTCTAGAGCTTTTCAGTCATTTTTTAAGTAAGACATACTTAAATTTTTATTGCTCCAGTTTTTAATTCTATATATCTTTACATACAGAAATCATAGTTATTTTCACATCAGGTAGGCATACACAGATTACAGTAAAACTACTGTTCTTAAAATATTTTGGTAGTAATCTACTGAGGCAATTACAGTCAGGAATGAAATCATTTTTGTCGATTTTATAGTTTTACTTTGTTAGACACTTTAATAGAGATTACCCATCTTGATTATGCAAGTCACCAAACATAACACAGAATGATTTTTAGCTGTTAGGAGATATTAGATGTCCCATCAAATGAAATACTGGAGCTGAAACCCACTAGTGAAGACAAATAAAAGTAAGATCCTTAGAATCTTTTGAGAATTTCCGCGTAGGTTACATTACTCTTTAGCTTTACTTTTTTTTTTTTAAATCACCTGGTAGGAATGCAATTTTACACAGTCTGGCTATAGGAATCCTAAATAACTTACCATGGCATTTTCTGATTTACTGTATGTGTCAATATGATATGGGTTCAAATACTGTAGAAAAATATATGCTGTTTTATGATACTTAGCATACATCTCATGAGATTAAATCAGGATGTTCATTTCAGATTAATTTTGAATCTCGATCCTTTACCAACTAACTTTGAAGAGGATACAGTAGAAATATTTGGAATTGAATGGGTTACTGAAACAGCATTAGTAAATTCATCTAGAGAGCTTTTTCATTTATTCAGGTATGTGTATTTTTTTTTAACTCTCTGTGAATATAGATACTCAGTTTTGTAAGTTACATTGCTGGATGCTTTCTAATAACTCACTAGAAAAGGACCAGTGGATTTGTGCTTGTTCACTTGATTATATGACCAGTGACAATAAACAAACAGTAATGACCGATGGAGTAATGATTCTAGTAAGTTACTTTTTCCTGACTTTCAGAGTCTTTATAGTTTGTATTTGACATCATATATTGAAGACAGATACTTAAAAATTTCAACTATATTATAATTTTGGAAGAAAAAATACTTTCATTGCTTAATAGCCATAGTCTTTCAATGATCTTTAAAAAATAGGCTCAAACTTCCTAAGTACATCTTTCAGATTGTATAGTAAAAATATGATTGAATCTCTATGTGGGCAACATTTTAGAAAATACTTTAATGGAAATTTTCGAATATCCATTGAAGTAGAAATAATAGTATTATCAAGCCCCAGAGACTCTAATTAGAGTAAGCATCAAAGTTTTATCACATTTTTTTATCTTTCTTGTCCATGTTCTTTTGCATTTATAAGCATTTTATAAGCATTTTATAAGCAAATACCAGCCATCATATCATCTCATCCTTAAATACTTCAGAATATATTTCTTTAAAATATGGTTTTTAAAAAACAAACACCATACCATTTGCACAATTAACAATATTGTTTTTCATTATTTAAAACATGATCCATAGTCAGATTTTAGGTTATTTTGAATAATAAGTCGTATGAGGCAAATTACCCCAAAATATTAAAATGTATTTATTTATTTAAATGAAAATGGATAGATCTCCAGTATTCTACCATGCTTATCCCATGAGACCTTACATAGAGACATCATCACTGTATTGCTATGTTATTTTTTATTGCGAAACCAGGCTGAATGATTATCTGGTCTTGAGAATGATTAACTCATTAGAGTTAATAAGTCTGTCCAGGACATAAATATGGGCCAATCTTTAAGAGTTTGAAGGCAACCTGAAAGAATAAGAAAAGATTATTATTAGGAATTGAGATGTGATAATAAAGCTTTCCATGAAAAGTCTAGTCTACATAACTTTATTGTTTGCCTAAAGCACTGTATAACTAACACAGTAAAATACTTCTTTATGTAACTGTTATCCTAGAATGTTTTATATATCTTAAATTTCCTAAAGAAATAAATAGTAGTATCTCATAGACTGTTTAGAGTCTAATAAACTTGGAAACAGCCATATAATTGTTAACATGCTTTAAAATCTGCTAAAATTAACTTTTACCTTACATTTTTTAAATTAGGCAACAACTATACAATTTGGAAACCTTGTTACAGGTCAGCTGTGATTTTGGTAAGTTTAAAGTGTGTTTAATGGCAACATGGAATGCTATTCCGTTGCAGTGAATTGCACATGGGTCTATGATAGCGTAATTGGGATAGCATAATAATAAGGAAGTGTTGGGTCAGAAAAGTTCATGTACTCTTACTACTTGGGAGGCTAAGGCAGGAAGAGCACATGAGCCCAAGAGTTCAAGGCTAACTTAGGTAAAAAAGCAAGACCCTATCTCAAACAAAACAAGTTCACAATTCAGTGTAGTTAATGGTCAGAAAAAATATGACATTGAAATTATATAATATTTTCAAATTTCCAAACTGAGATTTATAATATTTTTTCAAATATGTGAGTCTTAAAGGTGAAAACCAACTTAAGGAAGCCAAACATTTCAGAAGTGAATTAATACTTACTTCAGTAGCAGTAGGATGGTAGTACATAAATGAAAAGTAACAGATCTTGTGCTATTTTCTTGATCTTTTATGTTTTCTGCTTTTTTGTTTGTTGCTTTTGGCATTTAATGGATTAGATGTTGGGGGATTGATATAGTTAAGATAGTGAAGGAAATTGAAAGACATTGTGTCTTATTGCAGACTAGTTGCTCCTATTTTAGAAAGTGCAGTTTAGAATTTAGGGTAATAGCTTGAGCTCCACAATTGGAGATCTCACATCAAGCAATACTTCCTACATCATTGAAGTTTTGTGAGAACTAAATGCCATATTGGATGTTAAGTGCTTAGTCTAGTGTAAGTCATTAGTAATGCACAACCAGAGATCACCTGGAGCATAATTTTGTTAAATAGAGCTTATCAAAGCTTATCAAACAAGGGGAAAATCCATATCACAAGGACCAGTTGGGGTTTCTCAGTAAGAGGGAGTAGACAGAATTTGTAGTAGTATTTGGGTTTGTGCTGGCTGATTTTGGTTAAGGCTTAAGGGAGGTCAGGCTTCATTCTGAATTGGATGCTGTTCAGAAACAGGCAGTTTAGGGTTGGGGATTTAGCTCAGTGGTAGAGTGCTTGCTAGGCCCTGAGTTCGATCCCCAGAACCCCCCGCCCAAAAGAAAGAAAGATGATTTGATTTTTATCTAGGAGCCAGAACAAAAAAGGGTGGTTGAGGAGGTTTGTGTTTAGTACAGAAAATAGTTTTGTAGCTAGAAGAGGGACTTTTTAGTTTTTTTTTTCTCGTGTGTATGTGATGCATAATGCCTTTTTTTTATGTCCAAACACAATTATGTAATTTTTTTGTCTTGTTTCACCATAATTACCCAGCACTTATTTATATTTTATGAAAATTATTTCAGTAGGGTACATTAAGGCTTAGCTGTTAGCTTTAAGTTGTCATGTCAGTTTTGGTTTTGTCTTGTTTTTGCAGTTTGTGATCAGTAAAGTTACATATTATTGTTCATCTAATAAGTTCCTGTTTCATGCCAGACACTGTGCAGGCGCTAAAGAAAACAGTGAGAAAACAATACACTTGAAGTTTTCAGCTGTGTTGGAAACAGTCAAGCACAGGACAGCATGGTAAAAGACAAATTACAGTGACAGAGACACATACAAACCTTTGTGGAAGTTCAGGGTTTTATCTATGGTATCTAGACTAAATGGTGTGATATCTGGTTCTTCAAGGATGGGAAGGAATTCACCTGGCAAAAGATTTGGAGAAAGGTTATGGGACAGCAAGAGGTGTGTTTAAGGAGCATGGAGTGAATAATTGTGTATATTTTGATCACAGTGTATATGACAGTGATGAATTTAGAAGGGAAGAAATCACAGTTGGCTTTGTAAACCATGCCACAGAATCTGAGTTTTATCTTGAAACCTCTAAGAAGTCTCTAAAAGCTTATAGTGCAAGCGGAGCATGGAGATGTGTGCTTATGTAATTGCAGTATTGTAGGAGCCTGAGGCAGAAGGATCACAAGTTCAAGCACAGCTTGGGCAACTTAGTGACTTAGCAAGACCCTATTTCAAAAATAAAAAAAAAAGCCCTGGAGATGTAGTTCAGTGCAGTGGCTCTGGGTTCAAACCCCATTAACACACATACATACACATGCACACAGACACGGAGAAAAAAAGTTAAGGTTATAGTGGAAAGACCAAGAATCCCTTTACTATCTAGAATGACATAAGTAAATCAGGCTTATGGAAGGCCTGTATTGTACAAAATTATTGTGAAACACACTGACTACCAAAAAACAATATGTTTGGCCGTTTGTATCTTCAGGTTCCTCATCTGCAGGTATGCAGGGCATACTACTACAGTATTTTATACAAGGGACTTAAGCATCCACATATTTTTGTAACTGCGGGGGATCCTAGGAGCAATCCTGCACAGATAATCACAGATGACTCTGTATTTATTAATATTGTAATTTGTTACCCTGACATCTCGGTTATTTTTGTTGCTTAAAAACATTTTTAACGACAGATTTGTTGGACAGGTTAAGTATATCAGAATGATCCATAGACTACCTTGTTCTTGCTTTACAGTTGTCTCACAACTTTGTTAATACACTTATGTGGCTAGCTGTGGCCCTCAGCCTTTCTCAAAAAGCCCTTGTGTAGGATCACTTCCTGCCAAGTGCGTGTAGTTCCTGTTCTATTCCATATGCTCTCACGTTGCTCTCTAGTCGTGGCAGAATAACATCAATGGTGTGTATGTTCTCTTGATATCTGTTCTTGAATTTAGTTCTTGGTGTTACTTTTTATCAGATATTCTGTGTTTGTGTGTGGGTGTGTGTGGGTGGTCTCTAGACATTCCATTAGAATTTATTTTTTCTGACCTTCTGTTTGATTTTATCTATTTTTAAATATATGGAGTATTTGTCTAATTGCTGTGGTAGCTTAGCTGATTGCTAATTCTTTTATGTTTGTCACTTTTAGATCTATTTGTATTCACTGGTTTTTCTCTAGTTCTGTGGTATACTTTGCTGTTTCTATGACTAATAATGTTGTATTGGATGATATACATTATTTATGGTATGTTGCTGCACCTTCACACCCAGCTACAACCCCGACTGTTTTTACTTTTGAGGGTAGGTCTTGCTAAATTGCCCAGGTTGGTCTTGAACTTGCAGTCTTCTCTCAGCCTCCCAGAATACTGGGATTACAGGTGCATTCTACCACAGCTGCCACTGGGTCTTTTTTGGGCTTGGTTTATTCTTTTGTTAGGGCTTTTTAAAGGCCACCTTTGAAGGCTAACATCCTATTAAATTAGCCTGGTGTGGCTTCTCAGGATTCTTAGTGGTGTGTAGTATATCACAAAATTTTTTTCGTTTTTGCTCATAGGAACATGAACTCTTCGCTGACTTGTATAAGCTTTATAGGGAATAGGGAACTGTTTTCTGATGTTTTTCTGAGCTTTAGGTGATTTTGTTTTCATCCTTTTTTCTCAACAGGTCAATAAGCAGTCAAAGGCTCAAGGGAAACAGTCTGTATATTTCTAGAGCTCTGTTTTGTATACATAGTTTCTTTCTCCCTTGATACTTTTGCACTGTACATTTAGATTTTCCTAAACTGAGATCTCATGTCTCCTCAGTTCAGTGACTTAGACTCTGTCTGGTCGCTGTGCCCTGTACCATAACCTGGATGCTATTTTAAATGGGAAGTTGATAGGGCCATACAGGTCACCTCTCTGTGATGGCAATCTTATTTTGCCTTGTGTCCAAATTCTCAAAACTCGATTTATATTGTTTCTTTGTTTTCAAGTTTAAGGTGGAAGATGAATAAATCCAATCCTTTTATTCCATCTTGCCTGGATACAGAAGTGCACAGCAGTTAGTTCTAGAGAATACTTTTTTCAGACTGAGAATTTTGAAGGGGAGGGATTGTCTTAGTCCCTTATCTGCTGTTGTAACAGAATACCTGAGATCACAGTTTATAAAGAAAAGAGGTTCGTTTAGGTGATTCTTTTAGAGGCTGGGGAGTTCAAGATCAGGCAGCTACATTTGGTTAGGGCCTCATGTTGGCATTACAACATAGTGGATGGCATCATAGGCACATGTAAAGGAGACAGAACATGAGGAGCGCCTTTGCTTTATGGCAGCCCAGTGTCCTGGTAACTAAACCAGTCCTGCAACATGTAATGAAACCCTCTTACTGACTTACTCACCTCATAAAGTCCCTCACGTCCACCCCCACAGTACCAGTCAAATTTGTAAATGAGTCTTGGAGAGGACAAACTATATTCAGACTATAACAGTAATCATATGACATTTTATTAGTGAAATTAGGTGCATTTTACTATATAGGTATTTGCACAGTAACTTTATACTTTTCCTGTTGTTTTACCAAAGTAGTAGCTATTCTTTTCATTTGAATTCAAACTTAGAAGTAAATTTTGTCATATGTTGAACATGGATGAGAATTTGTTGCCTATAATTCTCATGTTTTCTCTGCTTTTGTTTAGTGATCACCACTTATAGTGGTTATCAGCATTTACACATAGTAGATCTGATGGTTCTTACTGATATAAATGTTAAAGTAAGTGAGGAAAAGATAGCATGGGATAAAATTGGGAGAAAACCAGGAAATATTCAAAGATCATTTGGCACTTTGTAATTAATTAGGAGTTTGAATTTTATTCCTAATATAGTCACTAGCTTTTTTGAGATTTGACTTGGGAGCAGTAGGAGTTGGTATACATGTTTAGCAGATTCTGTACTTAAATTATAGGGAGGCAAAGGTGTATGTGACAAGACCTCTTAGATGTCCTGTAACAATGAATAAACTGATTGTAGGGAAAATATGTATTTTCAGAGTACCTTTATAAATTTAATAGGACACTGATGGGCTAGAGCTGAAGTTAAAGGAAATGGAAGAATCAAGAATGTTATAGACCACTGAAGTATCATTTAATGAAATGGAGGGAATGTAGACAGCATAAACTGGTTTTCAAAGCAAACAAAGAGTGAACATTCTGTCAGACAATACTGCCTGAGTACAGTGTTAGGCAGTTTGGCGTAAGGTCTGAAATGCAAAGCAAAGGCATAGGATATAGATAAGCCAGTTGGAGATGATAATCATTTTTAGTAAAGAAACTGATGAGATATCATACATGTAGAAAGAGATGTACATAGAGGAGGAAACTGCACTGAATCTTGAGGAGACCTCGTGTTAGTAGAGTAGTTTGCTTGCCTGTATGTACAAGGCTCTGCATTCATCAGCATCAAAAACAAAAATTTAAATTGAGGAGGAAGAGCCAGTAAATAAGAGATAGGAGGCATGACATGAGAAATAAAGATCAGCAGTGTGTGTTGGCTTCAGTGGAGCCAGTTATAGCCAGTGCTACTTTCAAGGCAAGTTATTCGAGGATAGGTACTACCCACTAGATTGGTTAAGAGCATTGATGACGATAGTAAGGATCCGTTTGGAGGATTTTTGGGGTACAAGTATTACATGGGAATCAATGGAAAAATTGTAAGATAGAGAATTACTGCTGATATGGCCTACAAAATTTTTGGTTACTATCTACTGATAATTATGTAAGCTATGATTAACGTCGTCTGTTTTGGTTTCAGGGAAAATATCAACCCTACACTGCAAAGCAAACAATATTAGACAGCAGTGTATAATATTTCTCCATTATATTAAGGTTTTCATCTTCAGGTAGGCTAACAGAGGAGTATTTTGATTATTTCATGAATTTCTATGGGTGTACCTATCCAGACTGAGGTTGTTTATTGTATCTGATCACTGTTTAGATGCTTGAAAGTACAGGAGGCTGAGAGTCGCGGTCCTGTCCATCCCTATGAGACTTCGGAGGCACAGCTTCCCTCAGTGCTGGTTGATGAACTTCATGGATTACTTTCGTATATTGGACGTCTATCTGAACTTTCCAGTATTAATCCAGGAGCGTATGTAAATCAAAACCAGAATAAGGTCTGACTGTTTCATTTAATTTTTAAAGTATTAGTTGTTTCTCATCACAAGGAATATTTGTTCAAGAATGAAAAAATATTAGTCGAGTGGTATTCTGGTACCAGATACTGCCTGAATTGAAATTCTGCCCCCCTCTTTATTAATTTTCTGTTTCGGAACAAGTAATAGCTCTTGCCTCAGCCTCCCCACCTGTACACTTTGTATAACTTCCTAGAGTTATTGAAAGAATTAAAGTAATATGCATAAAGCATTTAAAACAAAAATACCTGACTCAATAGCTACACTTCGTATTTATCACAGTGTAAATGTTTAAGAGCTTCCAAGTGAATAAAATGATTTTTATCTTCTAGAAGTTGTATCATCTTTCTTATTGTAAAGGTTTGGACAAAACCCCATTTATATATTATAGTAAGATTCAAGATCATCTTATAAAAAATACTTTCAAAACTACATCATCATTTGTGCTCTTATTTTTGAGACCTTCTTGGCTATTGTTAGTGTTGCCTAGCTTATAAACAAATAACCAGTACTTCACATGAAAATGGAAGCATGTGAATAACAAATTATGATAATTCACAATTAGATTCCTTGAACGCTTAACTCTTTCTGTTAAATATTTGACTTTACCCATTTAAATACCATTATGTTTCTAGGAAGATGTGTTTAACAACATGTAAGATATAATCGTTTATGTATTTTTTTCAAAGTTAACCAAAACAACAAAAAGTTACTTTTTTATATAATAAAACAGTTCCAACTTAATTCATGGGTTTTATGTATAATTCGTAGAAAGCAAGTAAATAGTTGCTTTTCATTATGTCATTTAACAAAGACTTAGGGGTAAGTTGTGGGAGGAAGGATATTTTTACGTTTTAGTTTATATTGGACTGGTTACTATTTTTTGGATACCTGTCAAAAGCATACAAAATAAAAATTAACAATTGATTTAGCAGCAGAGATATGTATTTGTGCATAAGAGTTCTTATAGTAGGTTTTGCCTTTCATAGGCCTTTTAATTAGGCAGACTTGAGAAGATAGGTTGTTTGAAGCTCAGAAGACTGGATTTTGAAGCAGGGGAACTTAACAGTCTTGAACAAATAAGCAAAAAAATCATACATTAAATACTGTTCTTTTCTGAAACAAACTTTAAAAATACAAAGTATCTTTTAAGAATAGATTATATTTAGTGGATATTTTCAGTTGAACATCTATGTTTTAGAAAATTTTTATTAGAGATAGTTGTTGGAAATTAATATATTACGAATATTTTCTTCTAGTTTTCTGTTCACCAATTAAGCTGACTTTAAAAGTAAATGATTTTAAGTTTTAAGTTGTTCTTGTTGATTTTCTATGTTGTATCTTCTATGCTGTTAAAAATGTTTATTTTTATATTTATCTCTTTAATTTTTCTTTTTTTAAAAAAAGCAGTGAGGTAGAAAATCTTTCAGTTTCTTAGAAATGAGTAAGTTAATAACCTATCTTTTATCAAATGACCTGTGCTTCTTGATTGTTTTGAGATTCTACATTTATCTATTTCATTCTTCCGTATTCTTGTTATTTGTTATCTATTCCTGTACCAGTATTGTTTTGTTGGTCTAGCATTTTATTTTGTTTGTACATCTGATAAGGCAAGTCCCTTCTTTATCAATATTTTCCTTGATGTTATAATGGAATACGTTATATCACTGTATTTATTTTTATAGAGATACTCGATGTTGACTAGAGGAAGGTTATTGATGACTTAGTGTAGCATAGTATTTAAAAGTTCTGGCTTTTCGGTCAGATAGAATTAGATTTTAATCACAATGCATGAATTAAGAGATAATTATCACCTCAACTTCGTATCTTAAAGAATGTCTCCAAAATAATTTTTAGATTATCATGTCTACATGATAGTCTGTTCTGTTCTAAAACTATTTTATAGCAGTTCCTGGGAACTTATTATATTAAAAAAATTTTGTAGCTAAATTCTAAAACAATCACAAAAATAAGTGTTTTTCAAAAAAATATTTAACCAACAGATGACAATATACCCTGCTTTAAATTCACATATCTTCAGTGAAAAAAATCCTCTAATGAACAAGCAAAGGGTTATCCTGGGCTTTTGAATAGTGGTAGGTTAAGTGGTTCTTTATCCTCATGTTTATGGAAGAATTTTGTAATATGCTAAAAAATACCTAGTAAAGTATTACGAATTCTCAATTACGGGTGAAAATGTCGTTCACAGCTTTTCCCACCATCATGGCATTTACTACATCTCCATTTAGATATCCATTGGCTGGTACTAGAAATTCTTCATGTGCTGGGTGAAAAATTGAGTAAGTTCATGGATGGATTTCTCATTATGTCCTTTTTTAAAAATGTAATTGCTTTTTAAAATTACACAAATCATAAGTACTTTTCTGATATTTTTTAGAAAGTCAAGTACTGACGTAAAAAATAAGTTTTATTCCCCTTTTTCAGAAACAGCTTTGTCTTTGTCTTGCCATCTACTAGTACATATGAATAGAAACTTAGGTGGAGTTTTGTTTTTTGTTTCTAACTACAAATGTTATACCATTTAGTGTGGTCTTTCATTTTTTTACAGATCTGTTCATGTTTACATACATAGCTCTACTTAATTTAAGAGCTGCATTTTATGAATCTGGTACAATATATTTAGTCATGTCTTTTGAAGATTTCCATTCTTTTAATGTTACAGATAATGTTTCATTGAACATATGCGTATGTACACACACACACACACACACACACACACACACACACACACACCTACCTTTTATCCAGCCATATACATACTATTCTATAAGATTCTTAGGTGTGGCATATTGTAACTTTCTATCCATTAACTAAGTGTGGCTTTACTTCATACTTTTGCCAGTAATGGACATTACTGTTTTTATTTTTGCCAACACTTTTGGTGTGTGATTTTTGGTTACCAGTGAATTTGAACATCTTTACATAATTTATTATTGTTTATGTTTTATTAATTAGCTCTTCGTTATCTTTTGCAAATTCTTATTTTTTTTATTAAGAGTTTTGGCTATGGATAGCAAGCCTTTATTTCATGTGTTACATCTGTATTTCTTCATCTTGCTGTGCAGCATCTTTAGGTTCCTTTATCAGCTAGGTTGTAAAGACGTGTATTACCTAAATACTTGCTTTTCAGTTTCTTAATTTTAAAACTATGTGCATATTTGTATGTGTGTGTAAACTTACATACATACACAAACATACAAAAGTGTACAGAGATTTATAATTTCTCCTCGTTGTGACTATTTTTCACATAATATTTCCTAAGAACAATACTCAAGAGGACACGTAACTGTGGTACAGGTACAAATTTTGCTTATTACCTTTGTTTACTTTATGCCACGAGACAATCACATGAGGTCACTTTATTAAAAGAATAATGTTTTAGAGGCTTTGTTGGTTATAATTGTAGCTGAAGTTTCTCTAGTGTTTCCTCTCTTATTTTTTTTTCTCTCTTATTTTGAAGTGATATAGCATTAATGCATTTCAAAATTACTTATTAGAGAAAGTTAAACTGAGAGAATTTAAGAAGTTTAATTGTACTATAAAAGATTAGAAATGTTTTCAGATGTTTCAGGGCTCATATAAAGTGATTGCTGTCAAATTCAACTTTTATTTGTAAAAAGACTTTTTAAAATTGTACACTTCACTTTCATTGCAATTAAAAGGTCAACACTCATTTTTTCTCCCCCTTCTGAATTAGTGAAGCGTCCTATACTTTTAAGTAGAATTTATTTCATTACATTTTCAGAACAAGTTGTATATGGTCATCAGTTTGTCAGTCTGACAGGAGACAATTTAACCAATGTCAGCCTATTTGAAGAACATTGTGAAAATCTTTTATGTGATTTAATAAGCCTGTCACTCAACAGGTATGACAAGGTAATGCTTTAAAAGTTATTTGTATTTTTGATACTTAATGACAATAGTCAGTTCTTACTATATATGGTTTAAGCTATAGAAATCTAAAATGGTTTACTTATTCTTTTAATTTTATATTTAGTTGCTATTATCTGGAAACAAATAGAATTTTAATTTAAACATTTTTCACAATCCAGGCAGTGTTTTTAAATTAAATTTATTTTTTAAATGGTACATAGATACAAAAAGTACACCTACTGATGGTGTAAAAGATGATGTTTCAGTACATGCATGCATTGTGTAATATTTTAATAAGGTTCAGCATGTCTATTCCTCAAACATTTATTCTTTGTTTATGGTGAAAACTTTGAAAAATTTTTTTTCTAGTCTAGGTTTTTCAAATGTACAGTACATTATTGTTATACATAGGTACCCATCTGTGCAATACCACACCACAACTTCTTTCTTGTATCTGCTTGTATCCATTGATCAGCCTTTCCTACTTCATCTCCGTTCTCGCTTCATCTCTCCTTGGCCTCCACTAATCACCATTCTGCTGTCAACTTCTATGAGATCAGCTTTTTTATATGTCACATAGAAAGATCACGTAGTACTTGTCTTTTGTGCTTGGCTTGTTCACGTAACATAATGATCTGCCGTTCCATCCATATCATCACAAATGACAAGACTGCATTCTTTTTCAAGACTGAATTATATTTATTGTGTGCATGTACTACATCTTTATCCACTCATCAGTTAATGGACACATAGGTTGTTTGCATTTCTTAGCTATTATGAGTAGTCCACAGTGAAAGTGAGAGTACAGATATCTCTTCAACATGCTGATTTTATTTCTTTTCTTTATATACTTAGTAGTGGGACTGCTGGGTCATGTGGTAGGAATCCCCATACCGTTTTCAATAATAGCCATAATAATTTTCATTCCCACTAACAGTGCATGTTTCCTTTTCTCCACATCTTTGTTAGCACCTGTTTACTTTTTGTTTGTTTGTTCTGTTCTTGTTTTTAGTTCTGAGGATCAAATGCAGGCCTTACATGAGCTTGGCAGTATTCCACCACTAACCTACATCCCCAGCCCTCTATAGTCTTTTTGATAATAACCATTATTACTGGAGTGAGGTGATAGGTGATGTCTCATTGTGGTTTTGATTTGCATTTCCCACATGATTAATAATATTGAGCATTTTTTCATATTCCTTTTGACTATTTGTATGTCTTTTTTTGAAAAATAGATCTATTGCCTATTGTAAAATTAGATTATATTTTAGCATTTTGAGGATTTTTCTTTTTTTCCAATTCTTATTTTTTTAATCAGCACATATTTACAGTACATAATTATATTCCATGTGAGAATCTGGTGGATGTACATAACACATCTTAATTCCTTTTTCATCCCCTTCCCTCTTCTTACCCTCTATCTCCTGGTCCCCTTCCCTTTTGCAAAAGAGCTATTTCCCTTTTTACTGTCATCTATTTTTTATTTTGCTCTTAATTTATATTTTGGGTTTCTCGTAAGAGAAACCAGGCCATATTTAAGCTTGTGTGTCTGATTTGTTTTACTTACCATTACGATCTCAAGCTGCATCCATTTTCCTGCAAATGACTCCAGTTTATCCTTTATGACGTGGTGCTATTCCATTGTATATAAATACTGCATTTTCTATATCCATTTATTTGTTGATGGACATTTATGACACTTCCGAGATTTAGCTGTTATGAATTGTGCTGCTATAAACATGGGTATGCGTATATCATTGCAATATGATGTCTTTAACTCTTTTGGGGAAGATATCTAGAAGGGGAATTCCTGGGTCAAATGAAATTTCCCATTTTAGATTTTTGAAGAATCTTTGTCCTGATTTCTATAGTAGTTGTACTAGTTTACATTTCCACCAGGTGTAGAAAGGTTTCCTTTTTCCCCACAGCCTTGCTATCATTTGTTATTTCATTTCTTGCTGATAGCTCTTCTTCCTGGAGTAAGATGGAATCTCAGTTTTGGTTTAACTTGTGTTTGTCTAATACCAAGAGATGCTGAGCATTTTTAAATGTTTTTATTGTCCATTTGTACTTCCTCCAAGAAGTATCTCTTCATCTTATTTGCCCATTTTTTTTATTGAGTCTTCTCTTTCTTTCTTTTTTTGGTTCTTTCCATATTTTAGGTATTAGTCCTCTGTCTGAGAAATAACTGGGAACATTATTTTCCCATTTTGTAAATTGTCTCTTCAATCTGTTAGTAGTTTGATTTGCTGTACGGAAGCTTTTTAATTTAATACAATCCCATATGTTGATTCTTTGTGTTGTTTCTTGTGAGATCAGGGTTCTGCTCAGAAAGTTTTTGCCTATGCTATGTCTTCTTGCCTCTTTGCTTTTATCTTCCAGTAGATTCTCTTTTAATACCTAGGTCTTTGATTCATTTTAATTTTATTTTAGTGCATGGTGAAAGAGATGGGTCTAGATTCAATCTGTGCATCTGGATAACCAGTTTTCCTAACACTATTTGTTAAAGAGGCTATCTTTTTTCCAGTATATGTCATTGACCCCATTGTCAAACATCAGAAGTCTTATTATGCCTCGGTTGTTTCTGCAGGCTCTGTTGTTTCATAGATCTGAAGTTTCCTGTGGGCATAGGTGGCTTGCTCCCTACCCACTACTCTTTTTGTTTTTGTTTTCTCCTCTCCCCACTGCCTGGCATTTAGTAGGTGTTAAATTCACCTTTCTTGAATAAATGATCTGTAAGAGAGGAATGTTACCATGTAACATTCCCTGGAAGAAGTGCTAGCCCTTTAATCTATTAGATTGTTATTAATGGAATAATAAACAATTTTTAACTAGTTACTTAGTAAATTTAGCTAGTTACTTGATGAATTTAAGGAAAGATTTCTGTTTATTTTCATTTAAGGTCTAGACTCATAGGTAACTTCTGTGTTTTTTACATAACCTTATTTATTATAAACTATTTAGTAGAGACAGTGATTTAGCATATTCACGACGGGGCAGTGTATGCATTAGTGCTGTGTTGTGGAACAGTCATGCATGTACCACCAGTGGTTCAAACCTATGTGAACATGTTAAAGGTGTAGCATGACATATTCCCTTTCAAGAAGTGGAAATTTATAGATTACTCTCTCTTATTTCAGCTTACAAGCATAAATTACTTGTAGAGTTTACAATGATTAACCAGGTAAGATAGAGTAATGTTTATTTTAATTCAACTTATTCTTTATTGTAGTTAACTAAAGTATATATATTTAACATCTACATGTGATGTTTTAAACATGTATACATTACAGAATGGCTAAATATGTGTAATCAATAGGTGCCTTACTTCATGTAGTTAAACCATTTTTCTGGTAGAACACAAATATATTGTTGCTCACTAAAGTCACCATTTTGTACCATAGATTTTTTTGAACTTATTTCTCTTACCCAATGGAAATTCAGTACCTTTGAGTAATATCCTGTTTTCACCTCCAGCCCCTGATAACTACCATTCTACTCACTGTTTATTTCAATCTTCTTAGATTTCAGGTCAGTGAGATTGTGTGGTATTTGTCTTTCTGTGCATGGCTCATTTTCATTTCGCATAATGTTCTCTAGCCTCCATCCATGATCGTACAAATAGTGGGATTTCCTATTTTTTTAAAGGCTGAATAATATTCCTCTGTGCATATATCCCACTTTTCTTTATGCATCCATCCATAATATATACTTAAGTTTATTTTTTTTCTTGGTTATGCCTGCGGTGAACATAGAAGTACAGATATTTCTTTAACATACTGATTTCATTCCCACAGATACTCAGAAGTGGGATTGCTGGATCATATGATAGTTCTGTTTTTAATTTTTGAGAAACCTCCATACTGTATTCCACTATAGCTATACTATTTACAGTCCTACAAATGTGACATGAAATCTCATCCAGTTTTATTTCACATTTCTGTGATGACTAGTGATGTTGAGCATTTTTTATATACTTGTTGGCCATTTGTGTGTCTTTTGAGAAACGTCTCTTCAGGTCCTTTGCCCATTTTTTACCTGGTGGTTTTCTTGATATTGAATGAATTGCTTGTGCTTGTTACTTAGTTTGGCTATTAACACCTTATCAGGTATGGGTTTCCAAATGTTTTCTGCTGTTCATAGGTTTTGTCTTCCCTTGGTTTTCTTTTCTGAGCAGATTGTTATCTTTTTAGTTTAACATAAACCCATTTGTCTATTTTCACTTTTGTTGTTTGTGCTTTAGACATTATATCTTGGAAATCATTGCCCAGACCAATGTCACAGAGCTTTTTCTCCTATATTTTCTTAATAATCATTTTATAATTTCATGTCTTAGTAAGTCCTTAATCCACTTTTAGTTGATTATTGTATATGATGTGAGATAAATATCAAGTCATTCTTCTGCATGTGGATATACAGTTTTCTAAGCAGTATTTGTTGAAGAGATTATCCTTTCCCTCATGGCGTGTTCTCATACCTTTATCCAAAGTAAATTGACTGTAAATGTGTGGGCTTACTTCTGGGCACTCTATTCAGTTTCGCCTTTTATGCCAATACATATTGTTTGATTACTGTAGTTTTGTAGTATATTTTGAAGTCAGCTAATACAGTACTATTAGTTTTCGTTGTTGTTTACTCCAGAATGCTTTGGCTACTCAGAGTTTTTTGTCATTCTGTGCAAATTTTCAAGTCGTGTTTTTTTTCCTATTTTTGTGAAAAATCTCATTCTGATAGGGATAGCATTAAATCTGCTGCATACCTTTGATAATATGGACATTTTAACAAGATTATTTCTTCTAGTCCATGAACACAGGATATCTTTGCATTTATCTGTGTCTTCTTCAGTTTTTTTCATCAATAGTTTGTACTTTATAGCATCCAAGTTCTCACCTTCTTGGTTAAGTTCATTCCTAAGTATTTATTTTTGGTAGCTATTATGAATGGAATTGTTTTATTAATTTCTTTCTTGGATAATTTACTATTAGTATGTCAAATGAAATACGTTTTTATATGTTGATTTGTATCTTTTAATTTTACTGCATTTATGTATTCTAATGTTTCGAAGGATTTTTAGGGTTTTGTACATATAAGAGGACATCATCTGTAAAAGGGGACAGTTTAACTTCTTCCTTTCAAATTGGGATGCCCTTTATTTCTTTCTCTTGTCTAATTACTCTGACTAAAATTTCTAGTAATATCCTAACATTTCTTTTTACTATGTTTTATGTTAGAAATGTATACATAACGTGAAATACTGAATACTTTGTGAATTTTAGTCATCCATACTTGCAAATATAGTTTGCATTGTCTAAATTATTTAGAGCTGGTCAGGATATTTTGTTACAGAAGTGGTAAATGATTTGAGAGTTGCTGAAGGTGTATGGATCTCTATTATAATTTGTAAAAATGTTTTCTTTTTTACAGTGCGTCACAATTTATTTTGTGATCTTTTCATTAGAAGCCTTTGTGCTTGGGGTGGGGGCCACTAAACAAGTTAGATATAGGTAAGCAAATAGTGACCCCAAGGCTCAATCTAGCTTACCTCCTGTTTTTATAAATAAGATTTGTACTGGAACACAGCCATGTCTATTTGTCTGCTGTCTGTGGCTGTTGTTGTACTACGATCTTAAATGTTTACTATTTGACTTGTTAGGAGAAAAGTTTATTGAATATAAGACTTAATGTATAAAGCAGATGTTTTATACATCTACTTGTTTATTTGCTTGCTTGGTTTTTCTTAGTCAAAAATCAAATTTATTATATATTTTTGGTTTTAAAAAGGAAATTGATTTTGAAAGTTAATGAAATGGCATTTTCATAAGTGGTTTTATGTAAATGAGGATACATTTTTTTCAAAATAGTCCTTTAAAACAATGAGATATGTGGTATATAAATTTTGCTGAGTGCCTCTAAATAACTTGTTTGGGTTCTTTTCTGTAGGTTAGGCCTTCTGAAGCATTAATGAGCGATCATTGTCCTTGCTCATGCATGAAAGAATTGTGGGTTCTACTTATACATATTCTAGACCACAGACATAAATGGTCCCTCTCAAAAGTAAGTTGGAAAATTGATGTTTAGTAATAACTATCTAACTCTTACATTGAATTTGTTCAATGGATTTGGCTAAGAAAAAACTTTAGTTCCTTCTTTACAGGAAGGCAGTAACAACCACCAAATAGCATTTACTGAGTACTATTTTTTAACCTTAAATCAATAAGAAAAGTCCAGAAGTCCAAAATTTGACTCTTTTATCTCTCAAGTTCCTTTTTTGTTCTGTCAGGAATGTTTTAAAATATTTAATACCTGTAGTAATCCAGAAAACATTTCAGTCAGAAAATGTGGCAGACTTAAGATGATTTCAGGTGAAGTAAGACACAGCTTCTATTACTCAATTTTATAGCATCATAATTCAAGGAGGGAGAAAGAGAAGCACAAAAGGGAAAATGGGAAATTTTCTTTCACCTCATTTTGAGTCACGCTTTCAGAACAGGCCTTTATTTTACTTCAAGTATTTTAGATTATTGAAAAAGAGAGATATTCATAGGCAGAAGTACATAGAAACAATCCTCTGAAATGGTACTAAAAATGATTTATAGTATATGAAAAGGTACTTTAGATTTTTTTTCATGGATTTTTGGATTTCCCAATATTTCACAATTTAGAGTTGGGTGCTACTATCTAATTTTTAATTGCAACTCTATTTTTACAGATTGACAAGTGCTATATTCATTTTGAGTTTTTTTTAACCACAAATGCCTAACTATAATGTTTTTTCTTTTTGAGAAAGGTTTTTTTTTTCTCCTTGCACTCTGGTTTGTCAGAGTAAGCTTTAGCTTTCTACGCTGAAATTTAGGTGTTACCAAACCTTGGGGATCTTTTTTTTTTATTATTTGCCAGTTACTTTTTTTAACCCCTTTGACATAGTAAACGTAAATGTTTCCGTTTTCTATAAACTCTATTATTTTCTATATCAGAATTTTAGTTCTTTAGAATTGTTGATTTATGAAGTCCAATCTTGAAATGTAAACCATGTATAGCTAATGTGGGTATGTTCATCTTGTTGCCAGTAGTCTTTTTTTCACATTTAAACAGAAAAATAAATGCAATATAAAATTTTAAATTGCATACATTTATACAGTAACATGTATTGTTTAAATGATTTTCATGCTCTTCATTTTATTTGGTAATTAGAAGTTTTTTTAAGTAATGAAAGCCTGAGGTCATTTCATTTTTTTTCAGTTTTCTTTGTTTTTTGTTTTTTGGGGTTTTTTTTTTTTTGGGCTAGGGATTGAACTCAGGGCCTTGTGCTTACAAGGCAGGCACTCTAACCACTGAGCTAAATCCCCAGCCCTCATTTTTTTTTTATTACCGCTAAAATAAGTTATATTATTGGCAGATTTAGGAGACTGAGGCTTAAAATAGCAGTTTCCATTCCTGAGGGTGAGACAGGTTGAACTTCTTGCTAAAAATAATCTAATCATGCCATATATCGTATAACAAACATATTAAATATGTCAGTAAGCTAGTCGAAAGTAAAAATACAGAGACTGAGTACTAAATGTAGGTGAGATCTCAGTCAGCTGAACGGTATAGTTGCTTTATAACCTTAGAAGCTGTTGCTGAATTGTCTAAATTTGTCTTTCATCCATTATAGCACACATAAATAGCAGAAGACAAAGCTCAGTGCTAACTCTGGTTGGTAGCCCAACAATATGCCAGCTGTCCATAAAGCTGGACACCCAAAAAGATGAACTAGAAACTTAACTTCTGAGGAATATTGTCTGTCTATAACTGTGGTATTTTTTAGAGGGTTAAAATTACTTTTATGTACTATTGTAATTCAGAATTTAGGTAGGTTTATAGCTTGAGTACATACTACCTGTATTTTATTTAAAAATTCAAGCCATTGACTTTTAAGTAGCCAAAGATGCTGAGTGGATATTTAAACCCATGTTCTTCCACATAACCTCCCCCGAAATATAGAATAAGAACAAATAAAGCTTCTACCCACCTGCTGGTAGCACAACTAGAAAATAGGACTGCTCGGGGCTATAAATTTCAAAAAGTAAAAATTACCAAAGCTCCTACCACAACTCTTTCTAAACAAGCAAGGGCAGTCTAGGACTCAGGAGAGAAGAGAGCTGTGATCATAAAATTGGTCTAAAGCAATTGCCAGTATGGAAAAATACTGAAGAAGTTTTCTTGTACATCTGAAGACTGACTATAGAAACAGAATATATGATTATGTGTGAAGTGAGGAGAAAGTGTTTGCAGGGAGAGGCTTGGAGGGAGAAAAGGCAGAAAGGAAGTAGTGGTAACATTTGGTGACTGTGAAGTGATGAGATCAAGAATCTAGGTTTTGTAAAACAAAAACCACTAACACCAAAAAAAAAAAGAATCCCAAAGAGTTCTTACTCACTCTTCCACCACCACCACATAAAGAATAGAAGAAGGGAAGTCCAGGTAAGAAACAATTCTTTAATAGGGTGCCCCTGAACTAGAAGTCTTTTAAACTAGTCTAAATTTACAAAATGGAAAGAATGAAACTAAATAAGCTTATACAAAGTAACTAGAAGAAAACTAAAAACAGAATTACTCCAGTTGATTAAACCCTCTTCCCCAGAACAACTATAAAGGAGAAGAAAATGTAAGACACTTTTTTAGAGCTAGAAAATCTGACAGATACCACCATAGCCAATAATAAAACTTAACCAGTAAAGGATAAATTGATATTATATACCCCCAATATGATACAGTAAAAAAACAAAATGTTTCTGTGACTTTTGCTCAAAATGCTTAATTAGAAAATATCAGTAGTCAAATATGAGTAACTTGCCTATGGTCTTAAAAAGTGTCAGGGTTATATATATAAATGATAAAACTTGAGAACTCATTATAGATTAACACTAAAAGAAGCACATGGTAGCTAAATGCAGCTTATAATTGCCTCATGGTGTAGGAGGGAAATTTTGATAATGCTTGTTATGTGCATTGTAGTAGAGACAAAGATGGACAATATCAAAGAGTGGTTAAATGACATGGAGAGCTGGGCATTGAAAAAGTTGTGAAGTTCAAGAACATATCTGAGAAATGTACCTCTAGTTGTAGTTACAATGGGGAAAAGAGTGGAACAGTAAATATTTGAAGAAGAAGAAAAAAGAAAGTTTTCTAGTGTTAGTAAAATCTAATTAGATGAAGTAACACAGTGAACCCACTTGCGGCAAGTAAAAGAAAAATGCACCCAACTGCTTCACATTGAAAATATAAAATACTAAAGATAAACAGATTCAGTGCATCAGATAGAAAAAAAGGTATTAATTTCAGAGTGAAAATTAGATGGGCAGCTGACTTCTCAACAGCATAGGAGATCACAGAAATGCTGCCTTCATTGTATTGAAGTATTTGTCAACCTAAAATCCTTTACCCAGCAGTCTTTCAAGAATGAAGTCAAGTGGCTCAGTGGTAAAGCGCAAGGCCCTGAATTCAGTCTCTAGCACCTCTCCTCCCAGCTCCCAAAAAGAAAGAAGTGAAATAAAGTGATTTTCAATGAAACAAACTGGTAGCAGAGGGGAAAAAATATTCAAGAAGATGTTGATGGATATGGGTATAGAAATAAAAATGTAGTATAAGACAATGGATTTAAAACAAATTTAGTAGTCATTACCTGTAAATGAACTACTAAAAGCTGTATTTAAAAGATCTGTTTACAAAAGATATACTTAAAACACAAACTACAGCAAGGTTCATAATTAATAGAAAAAAGATGTAAGAATATATTAAACTAATACTGGAAAAATTAGTCTTTAAAACAGAACTGTAATTTTATATTGACCAAAAATTCAATTTATACTGATTTTTAAGTGGGTAATAACGTGGTATTAAATATAGAAAATACAAATTGATAGAGCTTCAAAGAGAAATGTACATATGCTTAGAAGATTGAAGTATATTTCTAAAAAATTTGTAGGTGAAAAGATAATAAAAATTAAAAATATTTCAAAGTAAATGATGTCTAAGTCCAAGTTAAAGCTTTTAAAGGGAAATTTGTAACTTTCAATGCAAATATTAGAGAAATAAAAAGAAGTAATTAATTCATCATAAAGTGTTAAAAATAATCCTTTGTAGTAAACCCAAAGGAGGTAAAAGGAAGGAAATAAATGAAACAACAATGAATATCAAACCAGTTAAGCCAGGTGTGGTGTCACATGCCTGTAATCCCAGCACTTGAGAGACTGAGGCAAGAGCATCGCCACCAGTTCAAGACCACCCTGGGATAGTGAGTTCAAGGCAAGCCTACGCTACAAAGTGAGACCCTGTCTTAAAAAAATAAAAAGAGCTAAAAGTTGGGTAATGACAGCTAAAACTGACAAGTCTTTCTTGAGATGATCACAAAAAGAATCGGCACTAAAAATATGACTTCGGAGCCCAACACCCAAAAAAAAAAAAAAAAAGACTTCAGTTTCTATAGACATTAAAAACTAAGAGAACTTACCAACAGTTTTATACCTAATAACTTTAATATTTACATGCAATAACCAGAAAAAAACTAGGAAAGAACTTATTAAAACTCACTAAGTGTTCAAAGATAGTAGATTGGTTAAATGGTTCATTGTATAGTTATGTATTACAATATTCCAGTGAACTGTGGGGATACTTATTAACATGAATGAGCTCAAAAGCATGGTGTTCATCAAAAAGACCAAATTAGTAAAGAACAAACAAACCACTTAAGAGTAAAAGCATACATTAAGAAAAACACAAAAACAAGGTAGGTAAATCTGAATTGTATGTAATGTAGGCTTACAGGCTTATATAATTGCATGGTAAACCTTTAAAAGCAAAGGAATGATTCAGGATAATTGTTACCACATCCAGGAGGAGGTGATGTTACTTTGGGGACATGTAGGATATTTCTAAAGTACCAGTTATACTCTAATTCTTAACATGGGCATTTTTAAAAAATCATTTTTCAAGTTTTGTGGTAGTGTTTTATGTTCTGTTTTGTACATATACTTCATTAAGAAAATGGACAAAAAAATCTTCATTCTGAAACAGTGTCTTAATTTAACCAAATTATGTTACCTCTACTTTTATAGTCATTTTGGAACTGGTTGGATAAAATACTTAAAACACTCTTTGAAACATCAAGTGAACAAAGATCTTCTATGCCTGTAATCAAGTCCAGAGATCCATTAGGCTTCAGTTGGTGGATTATTACTCACGTAGCATCATTTTACCAGTTTGATCGCCATGGAGTACCAGATGAAATGGTAAAATCTTATTTTTTGAACCATCTTATAATATACATTCATTTTTTAAAAGATTTAAAGTTAATGAACAGAAGCAACAGAAAATCAGATCATAAAATTCTTTATGTGTAATGTTTCTGTAAACATCTGTAAATATTTGAAAAATTATAGAGTTTATGTTTCTATTGTTTGATTACAGAAATACAATTTATAGAAAACTTGGTATCTTTTCCTGCCTTTGCTACTGATAAGTTGGTAAACTAAGCCTTTTTGGCCTTCTCTTCCCTCATCTGAAAATCATGGGTTTGAATTGTACCAAAGTTTCCTTCTAGTTCTAAAATCTATACTTCTGGCAAAAGGATGCATGTGACTCTAGAAATGAATTACCTTGTCCTTGTGGATAATTGTTTAAATTTCTTTAGTATAATATTATTTTTAGAAATGCTTTTTCCAAAGGTATTTTAATATATTGAACAAACGAAGTTTGCTTTAAATAGGACGCAGGTTTTAACTAGTATATTAATTTTTAGTTAGAAACATGGTTTTACAGTGTTACTTAAGAAGCCCTATGAATATTCTTTTTTTTTTAAGTCTTACGAATAAAAGCAGCTTGTAGATGCTTTTGAGGCCTATTTGTATGTAATTTCTTCCACATTCAGAAATGAATAGAATTCTTTCAGGCTGTGAGTTCCAGAAAATAAGCCTCTAGAATCTTAAATCAAATTTGTCTATATTTTAAAAATTGGTCTTTCTTATGGGAGTGATTCACAGACCTGATGGATCATCTGACTTACCCGAGTTTTTAAAAATTTAAACTTGTAGATCTCAATGCTGGAGATCCTGATTTAGTATTCTAGTTTGAAATTTGGAAATCTTTATTTTTAAGTAGGTTTTTTTTTTAATGCTCATCCTTTATAGATATGGGAACTATGGCTTTGAAATTTTTTATGAAACCTTTTTGGATAGACTTAACATATTTTCCTCTTTGGAATGAACATCGGACAGAATCAGCCCTGGATTCTGAGGGTTAGTACTAACAAAGCCTTGTGGAAATGGAAGAGCTTCAAGAAGTCCTCTAAATGCTCCCCCAACAATAAAAGGCATTTTGAGAGACCCAAAGATAAATAAAATAATAAGTAAGAAAGTACCCTGAAAAGTTCACACAGTTCAGTATCAGTGTATCATTATCAGTGGTAAGCATTCCACCAATTTATTGAGAGAGATCTGTGCCCTTTATTTCTGTGCATGAGTGTTTGACATGCTAACACAGAATGTATACTCAAATTTTAGCAAGTGGCATTATTACTACAGTAGCCCTTTTATGAAGTATTTTCATGGAGTTAGTATGGTAACATTTCACATTTAGAATATTAGAACATTAAAGGAACTCAGAAATTTACCTATAATTAATTCTAAGATCTTAACAGCTTTTTCATTTATTTTTCCTTCCAACCTTAATTCTTCCAAGTATATATTCCTCAATTTAGTAAGTGTATATAAACAGGATAATAAGTTAAGCATTTCTGAGTTACTGTTGTGTTATTATAACAATCGGCTGAAACATAAAACGGATCATACTGCCCCTTGCTTAAAGGAACATGCTTTTTAGTTATTAGTGCTTGTTAAAACTGCAGTTAACACTTACTGGAGTGAGTAGTATATTTCAGTAGTGGTTGATATCAACTACTAGATACTTCCAGGAAGGTAGGTAACCTAGCCAAATTAATATGTTTTATTACTACTACAGTGATAACAGCGAATGATATTGGTACAATGACCACATGATTGTGTTGCTGAAATCACTCTTCATTTGTATGCTGAGAACTCCAGAGATTCTTGCTTTTATTAGCACTGAATTAAGATAACAAATAATTGACTGTGCTTAAAATAGCTTAACTGGTTTTTTAATATTTGTCACCAGTTCCTATACGATTTTCTTTACTTATTTTTTTTAAATCTCAATTTTTAAAATTATGTGGAAGGTTTTAAGAAGAGCCACATTTGAGAAAAGAATCTTTCTTATGACAAAAATAATAAGGATGAATAATACCAATTTGTATATTTACATGTAAAATAAGCTTCCCTTTTATACCTGAGTTTTCAGAGAACTTCAGATATGTTGGGGCCTTTTAGAGAAGGACTTTAGAGAACTTTAGAGAGAAGCCTTTCTGTTAATAAGAGTTTTCGTGAGGTATGAAATGTATTTTATCATTTAGATAAACTTGATATTAGAGTTTAGTTAAGGATTACTTCTTACAAATAGTTCTTTGGTAGGGTAACCGTGTGTTCTGTTTTGCCATGAAGAGTCCCCTTATGCTACCCACTCACCCTAAATAATTCATTTTAACTTTTCCACTTAAAAGTGTTCGTGTTTTAGTTGATGAATCAAATGATCATTCTAATCTGTTAGCAAAAACTTATATTGGTTCATTCTTTCAGAGAAATTATAAAGGATGTTAATTTGGATCTGAGATATATTTTGGCCAGAGTTTAGGTCTAACTATCGCCTAAATTCTTTTTTGTATCCTTGCGATGATTAGCATAGCCAACTATACTAGAGAAAATGGTTATATGATAAGCATGCTTTACACTACTAAAGAATCATCTGGTGTGAGAGATGTTATGAACAATAGTCATGTGTTCTTCACCAGAGAAATGTCTCTAATATGACAAAATGGTGATGTTTCAGTTTTTAATGTGAACTGATACACCTTGAAGATTAACATGAAACCTTTATAATGAAATAGGTTTCAAATATGTTTAATTACTTTTTATTTTAGATGTTTGTCTAAGTTGGACTTCTGTAAGTCTATAAGGAAAATTTGGCGTTTCATTTCTCATATTAGAAGATTTACATTTTCATGTATTGCTGTTTAATGTTTTTCTGTCCGCCTAGAGGAAAGTATGTTATCCTCTCACAATTCCAGTCATTTATTTTAAACTCAAATACAGTTTGAAGAGGAAAATATCTTTTGGACATTGCGGGGGTCAGGTTTTTCTTTATCTCCTTTTTGTTTGTGGTACTGGGGATTGAATTTAGGGGTTTTTTTTGTTTTTGTTTTGTTTTGTTGTTTTACTTTGAGGTAGGGTTGTGCTAAGCTGTCCAGGGTAACCTTAACCTTTTGGAATCCTCCTACCTCAGCCTGCTGAGCAGCTGAGATCACAGACATGTGCAGCTGTGCCACACAGCAGAAGTCAGTTTTAACAGTGCTTTCTCTGCCAAGAATATTGGGCCATTGGTGAGGCTAGCTGATGCTTGCGTATGAAACATCTGAAATGCCAATCAGATAAAAGATGGGAAATAAAGTCTTAAAATGATAGTTGCAGCAGGCTCTCTAATCTACTGGAGTGGAGACTAAGAGAGTGTTTCATTATTCTGATGAAAAAAGAAAACACATAATTCTGGTGGAGATACGATCTATACAGTACTTTGAGTGGGTCTTTTAGTTGTATGGTAGGATAAGAAATATAAAACAGGTTGGGGATTTAGCTCAGTGGTAGAGTGCTTGCCTTGTAAGCACAAGACCCTAAGTTTGAGCCCCAGCACCCTCCCCGCAAAAAGAAATACAAAACATAGTCCCAACTTGATAACTTCCTACCTGGTATTAACTTGGCTTTTAGAAATGAGATTATAGTGATGTGACTTGGTATGTAGAAAATATGCAGAAGTTGCTCAAATTTAAATTTTCTTGTGGGAGACAAATCTGTATCTCTTTGATACATATTCTTACATTTGTTTTAGGCCTGATATAGTTGCTGTTCTTTGCTTTAAAACACTGTTTAGATTATAGCTGCAATATTGAACCATATCATTGAAATTCTTTGGGTCAGAATTATACTATTTTTCTATAATGCTTATGAGTCATTGTCTTCTTAGCACAATTGAGATTACTCATTAAAACTATCCAGTTGTAAAGGTAAAATTTAAATTACCTAAACGCTGTCATGTTCCTGCTTATTCAATCCTAGTTGGTGACATGTTAATAAAAAGAATGGTATAAAAATGAGTTACTAAAATCTGAGGGGAGGCTTGCTAGGAAAAAAATTTTTTTAAAATCAGTTACTGATATATAATACAATAGAAGGAACACTGGCTTTGGAGCCAGACTCCCTTGGATTTGAATCCATTCTCTGATTCACACATATGTGGCCTTTCTGCGACTTCATTGTGTTTTCTGTGAAATGATGAACATTTTTTGAGGAATTAGTATGTAGAGAGCCTAACACAGTATTCATGTAGTACTGATAGAGCAAAATGGTCTCCTTTTTGAGAGCCAACTACCAGGTTTCAGGGCTCAGTCCGTAAGACTGTCCTCACTTCTGACACCATTGTAAGCTTGGAGGTTCCCAGAACCATCCTCAGGTCTGCTAATTTGGGAGGATACACAGAACTCACTGAAAATGGTTAGACTCATGTTTATTGCAGAGAAAAGAAATAGATTGAAATCAGAGAAGGAAAGAAGCACATAAAGCAGAATCCTGTCAAAGTACCAAATGTGGACTTTCTTTTATCTTCTCCCTGTGGGATAGGGACTCATTAATCTCCTACCATCAAAGTATGGTAGTGCATATAGGGAATATTGCTAGCCAGGATTGCTCACCCAGTTTTCAGTGTTCATAGTTTTTATTGGACCTTCATTATATAGGCACAATCTGTTGACTGCCCACAATTGTTTTTTCTTGGTCTCTAAGTCATTTGACCCAAAGTGATCAATCTGTATAACTTTGTTATTCTTTTAGGCATGAGCACACCCTACTGTAAGACCATATGGCTATGGCCAGCCTCTTTTTTCAGTACATTGTTAAACTATCTAGGATGATCATGGCCCCAAACCAAGATGCCTCTGCACTGGGCATAGCATTCCAAGGGCTCAGTTACCTCCCAGAAGCTAAGGGCAAAGGCCAAACATACTCTTGGGGCAGGGCCATATTTTTACTCCATATTCTCTCCAGAAAAATGTTTTTTGCATTCACTTTACTTGTATAAATAAATATATTTCAAAAAGTCAGTAATACTTTTGCTACAAATACCTAAGTCATTGTACTATTAATTTGTTGCTGTGTAACAAAATGTATCAGCTTAAAATATTTATTATCTTACACTCTGTTTCTGAGTCAGGCATTTAAGAGCAATATAACTGGGTGGTTGTGGCTCAGGTTAGTCTTAAGACTTAACCTGGGCTGGAATTAGTTTCCAATCTCAAGTTTTGGCAGGTTGCTTTAGTTACTCATCATGTGGGCCTCTTCAGCACTTCTCACAGTATGATTTTTCCCAGATCGTCAACAAGAGTGTTGTCAAGCTTCATTGTCTTGTAGCCTGCTCTTTGTAGTGACATCTTATTATTCATATTAGTATTAGATGTCTGTCAGTGACAGATCAACCTTGGTACAGTGTGGGAGGATTTTCCATAAAGCAGGAATATGAGGCCAAAGTCATTGGGGGTTGTCTTAGAGGCTGGTCACTACAGTTGCTTTGCATCTTTATTAAGATAGTATTTATTTGACTATTTAATGTAGTTAACATCTCACATGAACATTGAACATGGCTTAGTGATCATTTGAGTTTATTCTTATGAACATGATATTCCTAGGGAATAGTGAGAATCTATGCCTTTATTCTTTAAGGCTCCCGAGCTGCTTTTTGAAGTCTTTATATGTTTCTCACATTTTTTTTTTCTCCATTAGAAATGCTCCTTGCTTCCTCTTGGAGGTTCTTCCTTTGTTTCTGGTTTTGACCAGTTTCTACTTATCTAAGCCTTTAAGAACTAAGTATCCTGTGGAAACATATTCCAGGCTGTCCTGTTGGAAAAGTAGAATTGTTTACAGTTCCTAGCCTGTGTGAAAGTCCTTTTTTAGCTTTCTTCTTTATCATGGAGAATATTTAATGTAATTGAGGTTATCAGATAGTTGACCATTGGCAGTCAGCACTATGTAAACTTTAATTTTATCTTCTGTACAAAACTTTTAGCTGCATTGTTTAATAAAACAGACTGTGTCAGGACTATTGTGAACAAATAAAGGAAAAAATCTCTACTAAGTAAGGTGGAGAATACAGAAGACTACTTGGCATAAAGAACTCTAAAAAAAAAATAAATAAAATTTTTTAGACTGTATCTGACAGCAGAAATTAAATTACATATTAATTATTCATTGTAGTAATTATAATCCTGTAGAAGTATCACTTTTAATAAAACAGTTGATTTATATTAGATTGGGTTAGGTATAGATACTTTCTTCCAAGTCTGTCAACTAATTCTTTACCAAAGTATTACACATTCAAGAAATTACAGTGCTTTCTAATGATAGAGAAAATGTACCCCACTGAATTTGCTGTACTGTAATTGTAAATATATGTGTAATCAAGGGCAGTAATTGTTATGTAACAATATTTTCTCCCTTTCTAGAGACAGATGGAATCAAATTGGAATTTCGTGGAAGAACTGCTCAAACGGTCCATCAGTGTTCAGGTATGGGATTAAAGTGAGACAATTTGTGGAACTTGAATGATTTTATGTTTTAAATATTATGTATAAAAACCAAACCAGAAAAAAACCAAAAAAAAAAAAACTGTTAAAGTGATTTAAGTAACAGTTTACTTATAAAACCTGAGATAGAATCATTCTTCAAAGGGTCAATTCACAAGAATTTTTATTAGTTTGTGACTGTCCTTTAGAGGTTTTTATTTTTAACACTGAAGTTGTCAGTTAACGGGCAAAGATAATTATACGAGTAGGTGACTTTGACAAAATGTATTCAAAATAAGTGGTAGATGCTTCAGCGCTATCAGCCATTCCTTGACTGTATGATATCAAACTAGGAGACACGATGAAGGAGATAGTCAGCAGCATTGGAAATTCAGCTATATCCTCATCACAGCAGGAAGGTGACTTGCCTTGCTGAACAATTTGTCTTACAGGCTTGAATCATATTCTAACTGATAAGGTCCTGGTTTCCGAGCACTCATTTCATACCTTATCATTTTTCTTTCTGCAGAGCTGTTAATGTAGTGCTTCATGGCCCAGAGGTCAGACTTGACCTCCTTTTAAAATGGTTTAAAATTTGCTGTTCATCACATTTTTAAACATGTCGTATTAGAGCTCTGTAAAGTTTTGTAATATATCATTTATGTAAAAGTTTATGGAAAATTAAAGAATATTTTTAATTTGGAAAATAAATTTTGGTTAAGGAAGATTGTTTAAATGTTGAAGAGGAATAAAGAAGAAATAGTATAAACATTGCTTGGTGTTTTCTGGAAATTTTTTATGTATTTGTATTAACTTTTTTTACGTGAAAATACATGTGGTTCATTATAATATTTATTAATCTTACTAATTATAAGCTAAGAATCACAAACAACAGACTTCTTATCCTTCGAGAATTTTTTCCCTAACCACTGTAAAAGGTTTCGCTTCTTTATATTTTATTTTTCTAATACTTAATTGGCTTGCTCCTTCATTCTTTTTGAGAATATACTGCTTTAGTAGCTCAAAAGTTTCTTAAATGTCTTTTTATTTCAGAAACATAGGAAATATTAAAAAACATGTATTACAGTTATCATTGTCTTTTGCATCATCAGTTAATTCATTCTTAATGCCTTAGCATAGCCCAGTTAATAGCAATTAAAAATAGTTTCAGTAAAATCTGGATAGTATTATTTTTCTGTTAACACTTACGGTGTCTGGGTCACCAAGAGCTTTAATTTCCACATCAGGTTATAACTGTATGTGTCCTTTAAATTTCCTTCTCCTGGACTTCTGTTTCTGTCACATTTAATAATTTGAAATTTCCTTTTAACTCTAATAGTATATTAATTTATGGTTTTGTTTAGTTAGATTTTTAAGTTACAGGATATTTCTTAGGTGGCTCTAAAAGTTTATATGGATAAGTACACACACCCATACTGCTCAGAAAAAATAGGAGAACTTGTCAACATCTATTCCATAGAGAAATTTCCTTCTGACTAAGAGATTAAAAGTGCTGTTTAAACACTTTTAAATTTCTCAAAAATGAGTACATTTTTCCTGTAGATTTTGTGTGCATGTGTTTGTGTATGTGTGTGTGTGTGTGTATGTGTGTCCGTGTCCTGCATACATATGCTGGGAACTAAACCCAGGACCTTGTATTCACCAAGCAGTGAATGTTCTTCACACTTTTCCAGTGAACAGAATCTCCAGTTCTAATTTTGATTTCAAATTGGGGAAAAAAACAGTACTCACATATGCTTGAAAAAAAGATTTCTTAATTGGAATGTTTTACTCATAATGTGGTAAAATTTTGACACTGCATAGTATTATTTTACAGTATAATTAGTATTTTAACAGTAGTAGTTGAAGCCACTTTGAAGATAAATATGTAATTCTTAGAAGTCAGGTGAACAGCCATCCCAATTTGTCTGGCCTGGGGTTTTTGTGTCAAAAATAGGAAAGCCTGGTGGAAAACAGGATGAAGTGGGGAAACTATAGCTAATCCAAGAAACTTTATCAATCTATGTCTTGCATGAGGTCAAAGAAGTATACCTGTACCAGGAGGGGTCATTATAATATTTAGGAGGAAGTAGTCCTCTGGTTCTCTCTGATATTCTTTCAGTTTTATTATATCTTGATTATATCAAATATGTTTCTGAATAGGATAGGACTACTTACTGGGATTCTTGAAAACAGTTTAGGTGATCATAAAGAATAAAAAATATGTTTGGAATAATCTAACTAATCAGATTATATCTGTTTTACCCCCATTGAGGTGAATTAAGACCTGACAGTGCCCATGTACTTGATCTCTAACAGTGAAAAGGCCATTTGCTTATGGGATGCTAGGTTTGTTTAAGAAAAAAACAGCAACTTCCAAATATATAGTGATCTTCAAGTAAAATTGGTAGATATTCCACTGTACTTTCAATTAAGCAAAAGTTTTAATCTTTTTTTGCTATCCAGCGGTGATCTTCCAGAACCAAACACTAAGATTTAGATTAGTAAAAAAAGCATATATTGTTTAATTTTACTTAATTGAATAGTTAACTGCTTTAGAAAGGTTTTCAGAGGTAATCCTATTTAACATTTTTTAATGCTAACTGTAATCATTTGTCCTGTCATTATTGTTTTCACATGAAAAGTGAAGTCTTAATATTGCTACTTACTTTTTAAAAGCCTCATTATTTTCTGAGAACAGAAATCATTTTCTAGTCTAATAAAGGGTGAAAAAGCCAGCCTGAATTTTTTGAAATCTTGCTTTTTTAAATCTTTTTTTAGTAGTACATATCTGTCATACATATTGATCACATTCATTATAGGGAAATTGTGTTGGAATATATCTTGATTCTTCTCTTTTTTCTTATTCCCTTTCCCTCCCTTCAACCTTTCTTCCCTTCCCGATTTAAAAAAGCTTTGTTTGCATTTTTTCTATTCTTCTATTCTTTGTTTGCATTTTTTCTATTCTTCTATTCTTTTTTCCTTTTCCCTTCCCCCACCCATCTCCTTTGTTCCCCTTTCCATTTGAACATTTTGTTCCTACTTCCCACTATCTATCCTCTATTATGCTACTTAGTTACCCATTTGAGTTTCTCACTCAGGAGAAACAATGTGATATATAAACTTGTGTGCTGATTTATTTCACCTGAGATTACGGTCTTGAGGCGCATCCATTTTCCTACACATGACTCAGGTCTGTCCTTCTTTATGGCAGAGTAGTTCTCCATTGTATATAAATGCCACGTATTCTTTATCCATTCATCTGTTGATGGGCATAAGGGCTGTTTCCAAGATTTAGCTATTGTAAGTTGTGCTGCTATAAACATGGGTATGCATATGTCACTGTCACGTGATGCTTTTAACCTCTGGGAAGATACCTAGAAGTAGAATAGCTGGGTCAAATGGAACCTCTAGTTTTAGCTTTTTGAAGAATCTCCATACTGATTTCCATAGTGGTTATACCAGTTTACCTTCCCACCAGCAACAGAGAAGGGTTCCTTTTTCCCTACAGCCTCGTTAGCATTTGTTATGGTCGATTTCTTGATGAGAGCCATTCTTTCTATAGTGAGATGGGGAATCTCAGGGTTGTTTTAATTTGCATTTCTCTAATAACCAGTGATGCTGAGCATTTTTTCATGTATTTATTTGCTGTTTGTACTACTTCTTCTGAGAAATGTCTGTTCATTTAATCTGCCCATTTTTTGATTGGGTCTTTAAATTTGGGGGATCTGATTTTTTTGTGATCTTATATATTCTAGATATTAGTCCTTTGAGGAGTAGCTGGTAAAAACTTTTTCCACACCGTGGGTTCTCTCTTCACGCTTTTGGTGGTTTCTTTTGCTGTGCAAAAGCTTTTTAATTTGATGTGGTCCCAGTTGTTGATTCTTCACAATATTTCCTATGCACTTGGGGTCTTGTTCATTAAGTCTTTGCTTACTTACTCCTCTGCCTTTAAGAATTTTACCTATCTTACAAGAGATTGTTTCTGTTTCAATATTTAGATCTTTGATCCATTTTGATTTTAGTGTAGTGCATGATGAGAGATATGGGTCTAGGTTCAATTTTTGGCATGTGGAAAACCAGTTTTCCCAACACTATTTATTAAAGAGCCTTTCTCCAGTGAAGGTGTTTGGCCCCTTTGTCAAAGTAAGGTAGCTTAGTGTGCTTGGAGTTAGTTGTTTTTGCATCTTTTATTCTGTTCCATTGGTCCTTGGGTCTGTTTTTGTTTTTATTTTTTTTGCCAGTACCATGCTGTTTTATCACAGTAGTTTTGTAGTATAACACCAAGTCAGGGATTGTGGTCCTCCCTGTTTTGCCCCCGTTTCCCAGAATTGCTTTTGCTGTTTTAGGTCTCTTCTGGTTCCATACGAATTTTAGTTTTCTCTAGTTCTCTCTAGTTTTCTCTAGTTCTCTAAGGTATGCCATTGGTATTTTGATTGAGATTGCATTAAATCTGTATAACAGTTTTGGAAGTATGGCCATTTTCACTATAATGGCTCTGCCTATCCAAGAGCAAAGGATAACTTTCCATTTTCTGATACCCTCCTTGCTCTTCTTTTTCAGAGTATTGTAGTTTTCAATGTACAGGTCTTTCACTTCCTTTGTTAAATTGATTCCTAAATATTTCATTTTTCATGATGCTATTGTGAAAGGTGTTGTTTCCCTAATTTCTCTCATAGTGAGTTTGTTATTTGTGAATGCTGTTGAATTTTGATGTTGACTTTGTATCCTGCTACACTGCCGGATTTGGCTTTTAATTCTAGGAGTCTTCTGATGGAGTTTTGGTGGCTTCAATGTAAAGTATCATGTCATCAGCAAATAATGATAATTTAACTTCCTTTCTCATCCATATTCCTTTTTATTTCTGTCTCTTGTCTAATTGCTCTGGCTAATATTTCCAGAAGTATATTGAACAGGAACAGTGATAGTGGGCATCTTTGTCAGCTTTCAGTATTTTGTTCTTGTGTTGAACGATTTAGCTCAGTGGTAGAGCATTTGTCTAGCAAGGGCAAGGCCCTGAGTTCAGTCCCCAATACATCCCACCCAAAAAAAGAGGAAGAAAAAATGGAAAAAATGAACAGAGAAGGAGATGAGAAGCAAGGTAGGAGGACAAAGAAGGATTACTTATGGCTCAGGAAACTGTTGAAGAAGACAAGAGGGAAGAAAGAAGGAAAAAACAGAAACAAGAACAAAACAACTAAAAATAATGTTCATACCCAAACACACACAAAAAACCCAATTTAAAAAAAACCAAAAGTGAAGGAGAAAAAAAAAGAAAGAAATTTTTCTGTGATTTCAAGCCTGTGGTTATCTTCTGGGGTCGAGAGTTGTGTGGTAGTGTCCAATTCAGGGCATGACTCTGCTCTCCCTGCTAAACAAAGGAAGCAGTTGGTGCCGAGATCTTGCTAGATAATCCCAGCAAACCTGCAGTAGGTTTGGGGTGGGGTGCCAGTTCTGGTACTGTCAAATCCACAGAAGTTCAGGCAGTTTTCTAGCCTCTGGCTGTGGGGTTGAGGCCTGAGTCATTTGGCTTACAGCGCGCTAGGTGTCTTGCCAGCCTGACCACGGCTCCTTGACCCTTGATGTCCCCCGTGCTTATCTCTTAACCAGTCACTGTGGGGCTTTAACACTGGGACCCCTAAGATGAAGGCAGCCCACGGCTTCTCTCAGTCCTCGGTTCAGTTGACTCCTCCCTAAAATGACAACCAACCAAGAACTGTTTCCAGAGGACTTAGCAGTCACTTGGATTGGAGTCACTTACCAACTGTTGTGGTGCACGGCGTCCATTGCTCTGTTCACTGGTGCTTTTCTCCCTGGGGTTCCTGGAGTCACCTTCTTTCACTGTGTCTCTGTAAATTCCATCTTCCTTTCTCATGCCAGGAGTCAGAAAGAAAGTGCAAATGGCGCCTCCTTTTTCTGTTGAGGTCTGTCTCTTTAGCTTCTCTGTGGGCTTCAGTTTTCCCTTTACATCCTTCCTGGGTCTCGGGGATCCACCTCCCTCCTTCTTTTCTTCTCCAAGTTGTTATTTTCCAGTGTCTGGATTCAGAATCTTGGCAGGGTTGATTTGCTGCTGCTTAATGCTCTGCCACCTTCACTCTGGAAATCTTGTTTTGATTTGTGAAATGTATTTTACTTTGGAAAGTCCAAGGCTAGAAACTCATAATGTGAGTATATGTGAATAATATGGGACACTAACCTTCTAATTATTAGTATTTCTTAAACAGAAGGATCCTGACTGGAATATTGAACTGTAATTCTATCCATTCTAAAAAATCAGGCAAATTTTAGTTATGATTACCATTTAGCTTGCAAATAAATATCATTCTTCTGATGGTTTATGATAAATAGGCTAGTTATGCAGAAAGAAGTGGACCAATTGCTGAGTCTTACACATATATATATAAAAATACACATACACATATTATAACCAATTGTCAAATTGCCATTTTTATATAATATCTAAGCTAGAAGAGTGAATGTCTTAATTATTATTAAGATTTGGTCTGTGGAGTATGTCCAAAGTAATGTGCTTAAATTTTATCTTTCAAAATGAAGATCTGAAGACATTCTTTTAAAAAGGAATAAAGCAGTTATCAAGAAGTGGCTATTCTGTTCATTAAATGGAATATGTATTTAATAGCTCATCCATTCATATTTTGTCTCTCCCTCTCTCAATTTTTCTGTTTCTCTCTCCCTCCCTCCTTCTCTCCTTCCTTCTCTCTCACTCTTTTCCCCACTCACCCACCCACCAATGCCTGCAGTGAGACACCCAGAAAGCCCATAGGGCTTCTGAAAAATGTAGGCCTCTGGGATTAAGCCAGACCAGGTTTAAGCCATATGGAAAACAGACCCACACACAGTCCTTCTGGCTTACTAAAGATTTTTAAATCAGGAGGCATTAATCTACATACATGTCCCCATTTTGTGTTTAGGTAGGGTTTGAGGACAAAACTCCACCATATTGAGATGTATCACCTTAAGGAATAATACCATGAACTGTTGGATTTATTATTTGATCATCAAAAAGTATTAGCATTTGGGTTAAAAAACAGTTCTGTCCTGCAAATAACAAAATAATACTTATCCTTATAACAGCACTGTGTAGTACTTAACACAATGTACATTCTTTCACTTAATAATGTTTATGACAATCTAGTTTAGTGACTATATTTATGTTTGCATTTAACACCTTAGAAGACTGAAGGCTAGAAGGGCTGAAACACCAAACTAGTCAGGAAATGACAAGGCTGAGATTTGAATCTTCATTTATGTTTGACTTCACTACATAACATGCTGAAACACTGAACTTTGTAGGAGTCTTACAAAAGCTCTTTTCTTCATTATTTCTGTTTTAATACGCTGCTGTTAATATATTTGATTAATCATGCATTTTGGTTTCTAGATCTGTTTTGGTTGTATTTGTGGGAAGCATCTTTCTTTTAGTGTAATGATGTTTGCCTGAGTTACTTTTTTTGTCACTGAGACATAGTACCCAGCACCCATAACTAAAGGAGAAAAGTTTTGTTTCAGCTCACTGTTCGTGGGTTTCAGTCCTTAGTCAAGTGGCTCCAAGGCAGGGTAGCATGGCAAAGGAGAAGCAGCTCATGGCCTGGCAGCAGGAAGCAGAGAGAGAATGAAGGGAGAGAATGGAGAAGAGATAAACCCTTACAGGCCACACCCTCAGTGACCCATCCTAAAAGCAAGTCAACTTTATAAACTCATCAGTGGACTAATCCTCATGAACCAGTCACTTCCCCAGCTCCACCACTGAGCACATGAGGCTTTAGGGGGACATCTAGGTATAAACCATGACAATCTTGTCTCCCTCTCTAAAGTGTATGATGGGAAAATATGAGATAAATTAGTATAACCCAGTGTTCTTAGATACTCTTTTCCACTGTATTTTAGCTGTTTTTTTTTTTTTCCCCTTAAGAAGTTGAGCTAATATGTCTTCCTCCTGTACTCTTTGACTATTGTATTTTCTTGCTTTAGCTATCTGGACTTGAAAGATGGGCTGGTTATTTCCCTCTTTAATTCAGTTGATGCATGATGCACAAACACACATACCTTTTAAAGAGTTCGTGTGTGTTTTTGAGTTTCTGTTTGTTTTGTTTTTTCAGTCCTGAGGATTGAACCGAGGTTTTTTTTTTTTTTTTTAATTTTATTTTAGTGGTGCATTTTAGATATACATAATGAAAACATTCATCATAGGGAATTTGTACCTGTACATGATATAACTTGCTGCTGCTTTTTTTCCCATTCTTCTCCTCTCCCTTCAGCCCCTCTCCTCCACCTTATTTACAAAAGCTTTGTTTCCATTTTTTTGCCTTCTTTTCTCTTTTTTTTTTCTTGTACCCAGGTTTTTCATACTGAGCTACATTCATATCTTTTTTTTTTCTTTTGTTATTTTGAGATGGTCTCACTAAATTGCCCAAGATGAGCTTAGGCTTCCAGAGTGCTGGGATTACAGATATGTGCCACCATGCCCAGCTATAAGGAGAATTCTTAAAAATTATGAAAATAGTTCAAAACAAAGCATTGTTTTGAATATACAGAATATGAAAATGTAGAATATATAAGAAATGGTATTGGTAATGGACTATAGGCTAAAGAAAACCACTCAAATGATTATTTAGCCTACCAGAACTGTGGAGAATACTTCTATTTTAATCTGCAACCATTAAGAGAGAAGTAAGGAGAATCTATTCCATTTCCTTTGAAATAAAGAGGAAGGAAGGAAGGAAGGAAAAGAGATCTAGAATGCCATATTTAATGTCTTTTTGATTGAGAACAGTGCAAAGAAAAAGCATGGACCCACAAATTCAAATCTTGATCTGGACACTTGTGGTATCTACTAAGGTTCATTTCTTTTTCACCTGCTTTGGCACAGAACACTATATATAACAGAGATTTTGGAGTCATAAGTCGTAGCATCTAGCCAAGTGGGCTTGGATAAGCTATATATAAATTCTGAACCCCAACCTTATGTTTTGTAAAATGAAGATAAATACTGCGATGGTATGATACATATATGAACACATATAAAACACCATATGGTACCTAAAAATAGTTGTCATCCACTTTCCCCAATCTTTAGTTACTTTTACTTTATTAATTGATTGACTGATTAATTGCGGTAGTGGGAATGAACCCACCGCTTTTGAACTGAACTGCATCCTCAGCCTTTTAAAAGAAAAAATTTTTTTTTTTTTTTTTTTTTTTTTTTTTTTTTTTTTTTTTTTTTTTTTTTTTTTTTTTTATTTTAAGCCGAGTCTTTCTGAGTCACTAAGTTACCCAGGCTGTCTCAAACTCCTGATCCTTCTGCCTTAGGTTCCTTTTTATGGCTTGTTTTTTATGGCTTGAATAGACTTTTGGATTTTACATAATAAAATGAGTTTCAGATCTCAAATAAAACCCTTCAAAATGAACTTAGATAATCTACTTTTTTACTTTGTAGATACAATAAACTTAGTTTACCATCATTAAATTCAGGAGTGTGTCATGGAATTTAATGAGCTGAAATACAGATTTACATTTTCATTTTAAAATCACATGTTTGTGATAGACAGAACCTTGTCTTCTTTGATTCAGTGAGTTTAATTGACTATTATGAAAGCTAACATCTTTACCTAAGCCATACAGGTACTTGGTGAGAAAAAGCACCAGAACCTGATGTCAGTTTTGTTTATGAAATATATATGGAGACACTTTGGTGAACCAGGCACTGTGCTGTGCTCTGGAGACATTGTCTCAGCCCTCAGAGACACTTGATAACAGATAAATATTAAGTTTAACAAGATGAGTGCTACAATATAGCTATGTGTAGTGTACATGCAATATACACTACACAATATAGTGTATGTGTAGTAGGACCATAAAGAAGGTGGACTAGTGTGGGAGTTAGAAAGTGTCCTAGAAGACTGAGGATTAAGAGAGTGAGGGCCGTATCCAAACAAATGTGCTCATTGCTGTCCTTTACCCATGGTAGGATAACTTATTCAGTCCAAGGTTTAGTACCTTGATCACTATGTTCTTCTAAACCTATGTACTACTTCTCTTAGTAACCCTGACCTTACTGTGTATAATCTACCTGACCTCTCAGTTTCTTGATATTCTTCTAATCAGATTTTCTTTTATTTATCTATCTCCTCCCATGGGGTTTTCCTTTTTTTTTTTCATTCTGCCCATCATCATTGACTTTTTCATTTTTCTGTCATCTTCCATGTTCTAATTTTACTCCTTAAACAATGCAGATTGCATAGTGTGTCACTCCAGCACAAACACCTTTAATTCCTTAACTCATAACCTATCATAAACCTGAAAAAACCTATTCCTTTCCCACCTCCCCACTCCTACCCACAGCTAAATATTGCTGGAAGAAATCAGTCATTCTTACTGCTTGTCTGTCTTTAAATTTTTGATCATAAATCTCAAGTAGCAATCAGCTTTAGGTTGTTTGCTTTTTTACTCTCCATAATGACGTATTTTAGAATTTCTCTTTAACATACAATTCACGATCTGCCCCACTGCACTCACTACAGCATCTACCTTCATAATTGTTGGGAAGATAGTTGTAGTGGATTGATTATGGTCAGCTTGCGCAAGAACACCCAGCTGAACTGAGTCAACATGGTTCTGGGCATAGAACACTCACCTGAGGATTATTGCTGAACCAGCATAAAGGAGAATAGGAAGGGAAGATTGCAGGCAGCTCATTCCCAGGAGAACCTCTGTTGTGGCTGATTTCCCTGAAATAAACTCAGCTGTGGTCAGAGGAGCTGAGGTCCTCGTTGTCACCAGGGATGGCTGCTGTTCTCTTCGGGGGACCTCTGGTCATCACTCTGTCTCAAGCTTCCTGTCCTGGCTCCAGTACAGATTCTTCAGACTTTTAGTGCAGACACAGACTGACATGGACCTTGCCCTGGGCTCCAAGATCTTGATTGGATCTTTCTGCTCTCCAGCATGCTAGCAGACATTTTGTACTCTGCTGCATTTGGCTTGTGAGTGAATGTTGTAACTTGTAGATGTATGTGTCCTGTATTAAATCTGCTCTTGCAACTATTGATTCTATAAACCACTAATACAAAAATTGGAGGTGCGAGTGGGGCCGTTGCTGTGATGTTGCCAGCCATGTGGTTTGAGAGCCTTTGGAATTAATTTGGAAAGGTTTTGAGAGACTGGCCAAAGAGGCAGTCCTTGAACCCTCTAAACTTTATTATATGGGAGTCTCTGGTCAAAGCCCAGAAAACCGGAGTAACTGATGGAAATGCTGTTGGTTAGGATGAGGCTGGATGGCTTCTGTTGAGAGCGACTGCATTGGCTGCTGGATCCTAGGTGGTGTATGTTGTGATTTGGCAGAAAGTTGGTCTGCATTTTGCTTGTGTTTAGAGATATTGCCTGAGTGGCAAAAAAATTCCAGTGCAGTGTTGGGATGGCAGCGTAGTTACTGTTGAGGGCTTTTGGCTAGTCTGTGTTGGAAATTGAGAGGGGAGAGCCAGCAGGGTGACTTCAATCATTTTCCCAGAGAGGGAGCTGTGGATTGCAAAGATAAACAGAGGAGGTGGTTGTGGAGCAGAACCAAGACAGTGGGAAAATGACCTGAGGCCTTTTACAAGAAGGGAAGAGTGTATTTGGAGTGTAGGAGATCCCTTGGGGCATCTCTTAGTGTTGCCGTGCCCTGTTGTTAAATTTAATGGAAACTAAAGGAGTTATAATTTTTTTGTGTGTGTGTGCCAGAGATTAAACTCAGGGCCTTGCACTTTCTAGGCAGGCCCTCTAACCACTGAGCTAAATCTCCAGGCTTTTCTTGTTTTTTGAGTAGAATAAATGAGAGAGACAAAAGGGAGTTTTTGTAATTCATGTATATTCATAGTTTTTGGATACCTATTTGTAATCAGATTATTCAGTCAAAGCATTAACTTTGAATTTTGAGAACCTTTTGAGTATTTGTTTCTAGTGTGGAAATGAGTGCACTAACTAAGAATTGTATTGTTAGTGTAAATCTGAGTAGATCAAGACATGCTAACTCTTTACAAATCCGCCACTGGAGCCTGTGGTTTAAAGAAATTGGTTATGAAGTTGACCGGAGGTGGATTGTGGTAGATTGATTATGATCGACTCAAGTAGGAACACCCAGCTGAACTAAGTCAGCATGATTCTGGGCATAGAAGACCCACCGAGGGTTATTGCCAACACAACATAAAGGAGAACAAGAGGGGAAGATTGCAGGCAGCTGATTTCCCAAGAGAACCTCTGTTGTGGCTGGTTTCCCTGAAATAAACTCAGCTGTTCTTGTGGTCAGAGGCGCTCAGGTCCTTGTTGTCGCCAGGGATGGCTGTTCTCTTCAGGGGATCTCTGGTCATCACCCTTGTCTTAAGCATCCTGTCCTGGCTCCAGTACAGATTTTTCAGCCCTTTAGTGCAGACACAGACTTACATGGACATTGCCCTGGGCTCCAAGATCTTGATTGGATCTTTCAGTGTTTGTGGGCGAATGTTGTAATTTGTAAATGTCTTGTATTAAATCTGCTCTCTTGCAAACCACTGACTTTAGAAATCACCGACTCATACAATAGAATAAATGAGAACTCTTCTGTCTTTTCACATTCAGTTGCCCCACCCTTTCTACTTTGTGCTCATCTTCTCAGACTGCTTTTCATTTATGTCGGAAGAGTTACTGTTTATTTCTTTCCTGTGCGCTGGATTTTGCCTC
The DNA here is from genome assembly GCA_004026905.1 of Hystrix cristata. NCBI lineage: Eukaryota > Metazoa > Chordata > Mammalia > Rodentia > Hystricidae > Hystrix > Hystrix cristata. The sequence goes on along the minus strand of PVJO010002698.1, from coordinate 44,883 downwards.
TTACCTGTTCAAGAACTTTAGTACATCTTTATTTAAATAGCTTTACCTCCTATTTTTCCTTAACCATACATAGTTGTGCTTGTCTTCACCATACCCCAAATTGTTCTTGTCATTGCCATTAATAATTTTCATACCATTAAATCTGAAAATTCTTATTTCTTATTTTTTAACTTCTTAGCAACATTCAAACCTGTTTACCACTGTTTCTTTCTAAACTGTTTCTCTTTGCTTCTAGAATGCCTGGTTTTCTTCCTACCTAGTTGGCTACCTGCTTTTGATTATAGACTCTTCTGAATTTGTTCAGTATCTAAATGTAAGAATGTCAGACTCTCAGTTCTGGATCCTTTTCTCATTTTTCATCTATATTCTTTACTTAAATAGTCTTAGCTAACCAAGCTCTAGAAATAATTAATAATGTGCTTATAACATCAAGACTTACACTAACAACTAATTTTTCCCCTGAGCTATAGACCCATATGTCAGATTGTCCACTTAATAGCTATACTTGGATGTCCTGTGTATTCTCCCCATGTTCTCCTCTACTCTTTGCCATTTCAGGAAGTAGTACAATCAGCCTATATTCTTAAGCCTGGGAGTTGTCTTAATTACTGTCTTTTCTTCATAACTTAATGTGATTCATTAACAAATACTACTGCCTCTTTTTCCAAAATCTCTCTGAAGCTGTCTTCTTATCTTGGTCATACAGTTCCATATACTTGCCTTCTACTTGATTTCCCTTCTTTCGTTCTTATCTCCTATATTAATTTCCCAGACCACTGTTTTTGAAACAATCAGATTATATCACTTCTATGCTTGTAGTCTTCCAGTGGCTTTGTGACGTATTTAAAATATGATGGAAACTTCTTACCAAGACCATTAAACTCTCAAATGAGAAATAGTTTCTGCCCATCTGTGACTTGGTCTTATAATATCTTGCTGCTAATTCAGAAACTTCTCACTTGTTTTTCATGCCTTGAATATTTTTCTTCCATGTTTTTTACATGTTTCACTAATTTTTATTGTCATTTAGCTCAAATACCTTCCCTCAAAAAAGCTTTTTCCATTCATCACACATGATCAGGTTAGGACGGCTGTCTTTACTAATAACTGTGCCACCTTACCTTGCTTTGTTTTTCTCAGCATAATAATGGTTTTAGGTTGCGTTGTTTGTTTGAATATCCGTTTCTCCTTTCCACGTCAACAGGGGTAAGCCCCACCAGTGCATATAGTGTGTCTCACTTACACTTAGAACTTCCAGACACTGCCTAGTATGTAGTAAACTTTAAATATAGTCATCGAATGAGTGGAATCCTGAAGTGTGTCATTGTCGAAACAAATGAGCATAGTTATTTCAACATAAGATTGAAGGATATACTTTTTTCTACTTCCTTATCCTTTTACCACTTTTAAAAGGTTAAATGTGTGTTCTCTGCCAAGCCTCTGATTTTTAAAAGAAAAACTCTTATAGTCCTATAAAAGAATTATTATCAAGTACTAAGTATGACCAAACCTGCTGAATTTGTATACATCTCAATTATTAGATCATTTTGCCACTTTGGTTTAGATTTCTTTTCTCTTCTTTGGGTTTCTAACACCATTCAACTATGAGACATCTGCATTTATTTAGTAATTGGGATAAAAGCCATGGTGTGGGAAAAAAAAGTCATTGTGTGATATAGTTTCTATTATCAAAATCTGTTAATAGTCTCTAAAATTAGTTTTTAGAAGTACATCTTAGGTTGATTTAGACCTTCTAATCTGAAGATAAAAATGGCCGTGATTTGGGGATGTACATTCATTTTCTTTTTAACTATAGGTTGTATGATGTAAAATGATACTATTCATGTTGCCAGAGCCTATGTATTCTTTCATAACTTCAGTTTTGTTTGTTTTTTTTTTTTTTTTAGGATGGTATACTAGAAGAACAATTACGAATGTATCTTCTCTGTTGTTTGACACTTTGTGAGTTCTGGGAACCAAACATTGCAATTGTCAACATTCTATGGGAATATTACAGTAAAAACCTGGTGAGTAAATAAAGTATGAATTTATTCCAGAAATTTAAAGAATTTGTGCGTGATATGAAGATGTTTTATGACTTAATTATTAGTAGCTTTGAATTTTTCTTGGTAAGTTAGTTTTTATTGAAGGTAGACTGAAATGAACTGGTATTTGGTATCTTTTCTCTCTTGAGAGTATAAACAAAGTAGTCAAACTTCTGCTATTAAATGTTTTCTAATAATTATTGATCCCTTCAGACACCTTGAATAGGCACTGTCTTGGCACCCGAGTAGATTATAGGCCAGTAGGCAGGTACAAACATAGTGTGGGAAAAGGTGAAAATATCATGCATGCCAGGAGAAGGCATATCTAACCCAGTGTATGGGTTAATGGAAGTCTTGCAGAAGACTTGATATGTCATAACATTTTAACTTTGTCTTGCTGAGGGGAATTTTCCAATTACAGAAGGAAAAGAGCATCTAGACTAAAGAAATAGTATGGACAAATGCTTGGAGCTATGGAAAAGCATAGTCTATTCCTAACATATTAATAGTTCTGAATGATGGGCCTGGAGTGGGAAATGCTATGCAACAAATGGTCTGATATTAGAAAATGAATGATGTTACAAAGCACTGAGAAACTTATGAAATAGAAGAACTTTAAGGGACATATCATCCAAATGCTATGTGGGCCATGTTTGTGTCCTAATTTGGACAAACCAGCTGTTAAAAATACATTTTGAGGGACAGCCTAAATTTTGAAATACTTTGATGTGCTTTGTGCTTTTATGGAACTTATATTTTGGGAGATATAATGGTAATATAGTAATCAATCTTTTAATAAGTTAACTGAGATTTGCAGCTTTCCATTTTATTTACTAAGAAACTAATACTGATTGTCCATCTTTTTTACTTTTAGAATAGTTCCTTCACTGTTTCTTGGCTTCCTTTGAAAGGTCTTGTTAATATCAAGTCTCCTTTGTCTATGCTTGAAATGGTGAAGACTTGCTGTTGTGATAAACAAGATCACGATCTGTCTAAATCCTACAGTAGTTATACCATTTTTCTTTGCATTTTGGCAAAGATTGTTAAGAAAGCAATGAAGAATAATGGTCCTCATCCTTGGAAACAAGTCAAAGGAAGGTGTGTGCAGTATCTTTTTTTGCCATGAATGTTCACTAATATGTTTGGGGGAAGTGTTATTCTTTATACTATACTGTTTACTTGTAGTTAGAAAGTTATTTTCTACATTTAAAATGTATTCCTCCTTCATGCAGGATAGTAAAGTATAGAGCTTATAGAGGATTTCCATTTCTTAGTTATCTCATCATTGTTGAAGATTTTTTTTTTTTTTTTTTTTTTGGTGGTGCCGGGGATCAAACTCAGGCCCTTGTGCTTACAAGGCAAGCACTCTAATCACTGAGCTAAATCCCCAGCCCCCATTGTTGACGATTTTTTTTCCCCCCCAGTGCTGGGGAATTGAACCCAGGCCCTTTGCACTGAGCTACATCCCCAGCCCTTTTAAATTTTTATTTTGAGACAGAGTCTCATTAAGTCACTAAGTTACCCAGGCTGGGCTCAAACTTTCTATCCTTTTGCCTCAGCCTCAAAGAGTGCTGGGATTACAGTTGTGTGGTACTGTGCCTAGCTTGTAGATTGGATTTCTATACATTGAATAGAGGACTATTAGGAAAATATTAGGGTTTTATGCCAAAATTATTTGTAATTCCATTGCATTACATTTTATTAAATGTGATGGAAATTAAAAATCTCCATAGTGTACATTGGCAACTAATAGCTTTTTGTGTACTTGAAACCCCTATTTCACAAGCACTGCTACCTTAAGTGAGAACTGAGCAGAATGTAGTTAAGACCAGATATCCCTGAGGTTCTCATGTAGGGCGTGTGCTCACTTCTCATTTCTGGTATGGTAAAATACATAGAGTTTTTACTTTTTCTCCAGCTTCTACTTGTTGCCTGTTATCCCTTTTTCAGCCATCTTTGTGCCATATACCACTATCCACCACTTGTTCAGCATATTTGTGGGGACCTCTCAGCATGATACTTCTTATTCTAGGTAGGGACGTCTTAAGAATTTTTAATTTTCCACAGAAAATAAGGTTATGGTGATAGAATACGCTTTTTATTCAGAAGATACTTTTTCAAAAGGTAGCTTCTTTATTAAGCTTTCAATAGTTATGTGTTTCAGACAGTTTTATTGTGACACTGAGCATGCTCCCCCACCACTTAGCTACATTCCCAATCCCCGATGGTCTTGTCATTGTTGTTCACTTTGCATGTTTTTTTAATAGTATGTGATTTTATGGAAGGTATAATAATCAGAACTTTATTGAAAATAAATCATTGGAATTCATTTAATAGCAAGTCTGTTTATTAGGCAAATGCTTTATGTCAAGTGGGGATGATAGAGAATACAAAGATAGTTAAACAGATTATTTTTTCAGAAAGTGTATCAGCTTTCACATAGTTCTTTATAAATGAATGTGTCCTGAACAAACCAGCTATAAACTTTATAAAACTTAATAATCAATAAGTGGGAATTTAAGATGAATTGTTTCCAAATCTTTTGTTGTTGTTGTTGTTGTTGTTTTTTGTTGTTGTTTCCAATTCTAAGCCCTTAACTGATGAAACAAAAGTACAGCTATTAAGTTGTTTTAATAGTAGTGAATATTTTTTTAATGGGTGATTTTGGATATTTGAACACAATATTTTTTTTTTTTTTGCAGGTTCAGAAAAATGATTCCTTTAGTGATTTGAATTGTCTTAGGGTATGAGTAAAACAAGACTAGGTGTTTGAAAGGGATAGCTGGAGAAGGAGTTTAAGGAAATTGCTCATTTAAGATTTCTGTAAAAGAATATCAAATTGTACCTAAAGGATTGCAAAATGTGTTTTCTGTTACTATGACAAATACCTGAGATAATCAGCATACAAAGAAAAAAGGTTTGAGTCACAGTTTTATAGGTTTCAGTCCAAGATCTATTGGTCGCATTGCTTAGGATAAGGCAGCGTATCATGACAGGAGTGTAAGGCAGGACCAAACCACTCACCTCATGGCCAGAGAGAGGAAAAAAAACTTGGAGGGCCTGGGTTCTCACTCCTCTTCAGCAGTACCCAGCTAATGACCTAAAGACCTCCCACTAGGCCTCCCCTCTTGAAGGTTCCACCACCAACCTCCTAATAACTGTTGACCAAGTCATGGGGACTTCTGAGGAACATTTAAGATTCACACTATAACACATTCATTCCTACTTGCTAATAAAAATAAGAGAAAGGTGATCATCCCAATTACAAGGAAATGCCATGTACTCTATGAAAAAAACATTTCTGCTATCCTTCAAGGAAATCCACTGGCTTCTTTGGTTCACTTATAATGATTTGCTGCATCCCCAGAAAGTCTGAAGGTAACCTATTTTATGAGTTTGTTTTCTAAGTAGAAAAAGTGACATGTCAACATCAAAATGAAAAATTAGCAAAAACTTTATAATAATGAGTCAAAGGTAATAAAGGGAGGTTTAAAGGATGGAATTTTATGAAGGACTTTTATTGATGCAAGGGATTTTTTTTGTTTTTTTTTTGTTTTACAGGATATATTCTAAATTCCATCAAAAAAGAATGGAAGAGCTAACTGAAGTTGGTCTGCAGAACTTTTTCAGTCTTTTTCTACTGTTATCAGCTGTTGCGGAGATAGAAGATGTGGCCAGTCATGTGTTAAATCTTCTGAATTTTCTCAAGCCTGCTTTTATAACAGCTCAGAAAGCCCTCATATGGAAAGGTCAGATGGCATTTCTCTTGATGTATGCCCAGAAAAATCTAGACATTGGTGTTTTGGCTGAGAAATTGTCCTGTGAGTTCCAAGAGAAAGCAAAGGAATTCTTGGTATCTAAGAAAGAAGAAATGGTACAGAGACATAGCCTTTGGACACTTCTTTCCATCTACATTGATGGTGTTCAAGAAGTGTTTGAGACCAGCTACTGCTTGTATCCTTCCCATGAGAAACTGCTTAACGATGGATTTAGTATGCTTCTTCGAGCCTGTCGAGAATCTGAACTCAGAGCAGTGTTGAGCTTTCTGCAGGCTATTCTGGCCAGAATCAGGTATGTTTTCCAGGAATGTGCTAATTGATTGATTTGTTTCATTCCGTCACCCTGTTGATTTTATGTTAAAGTTCTTCTTTGACATACTTAGGAATTCAAAATATAAAAGGAATAGTTTGTCTTCCTGCTTCATTGGCATAAGTCCTTAATTTGAGACAGTTCTTTCAAGAAATAGTTATTCAAAGGAAAACAGACATAAGAAGCAAAACTAAAATCTGACCTCTGATACCAGTTCCATATCTGGTACCATCCAAGAGCAATGTATCCTTGTTCTTTCTTCCCCTCTCAAGAAAAGTTATAATTACCAAGAGGTGTATTAGAATTTTTTAAGTAAAATCATGGGCCCAAATCAGAGGTGGCTTTTACTGAAGCATATGCAATGTTGTGACCATAAGGTGGTTTTGTACCATTTTTCATATTCTTTAAATTTTTGCTATAAATTTGTGATATCGACTATATTAAATACTTTCTGCTAAATCAGTTTATTCTGAAATTAGCATAGGATTATTCTAATGCCAATCACTTATACAGAACTTACTGTTTGCAGATCTACTTAAATTATTGCAGCTACATTAAATAAACAGATATGCTTAGACTCAAACTTGATGATAAGAACAATAGTTTTGATATTACCTTTAGGGTTTTTTCACATGACAGTTTTACCTTTGAAGTATGTGTTCTTAATAAGTTAGACATTACCTCTCAGTATTGTTGGTCACTGTTGCTAAAAAGTTGTATGGAAGTTGTATGTAGCAGTATGATTTTACTTGAAATCATGCCTCAAGTAAATGAGACTGCTTTCCTTTTCCTAATATAATATTATAAAAGTAGCATCTGTTTCTCAGAGATACTGAGCTTGACAAAATTTTCAAGTTTTTGAAATTTATTCATGATCAAATTTATTAGTAACTTTATCCAGAATTATCTGCAGTTTTACTACTCATAGAATTTAATGTAGTTTTTATGTTTTCCTACTCTTATCAGCTTAAGTTGTATAGGCTTAGCCAGAGTTTTTGGTCAGTCATGTTCCCCTTGTTCTCCATTATAAGAATATTAAAACAAGAATTTAAGCCCCTCAGATTTTTGCATGGGTAGATAGATGAGATGGATAAGTAAATTACTAATCAGTTTAAGAAAAAACTAAATCTGGATCTTCTGCATGAACTGTGTACTTAGTCTGGCAGAATTTATTAATACATTTTATACTTTACTTGAATGATAGTTTTATATTTGTTCATTTTTTTCATAAATAGTAAGTAGTATTTTCCTGTGCTTTTGAGAAAATTAGAAATTTCTACATTTTCCTCCCATTTGGATTTCTGTAAATATATTTGTCTACTATTCAAAACAAGAAGAAAGCTAAGGGAGCTCATTAGAACTTTTCTGATGAGGAACTAGTTTCCAAAAGATTTAGGAGCATAAGAATGATAAAGGAAGAGAAAAGTATGGACACCTTAGAAGTAGTAGTCATGGAAACAAAGTAGGGGACTCCACTTATTTTTCTACCTTTTCCGTGGAAGATGGATAAGTCCCCTTTAATCCTCTTAACAATTGTATGTCTTCTTAGATTGTTTTTTTAAAGAAAGATTCATATCAGTACATTTAACTTTTTAGTTAAGAATCCCTGGCAATCTCTTTTATTTTGGTTAAAATTATATTTACATTTGAGTATACTATATTGTCATGGTAAAGTGGTTAAAGAAAAAGAGGAATAAGGTAACAGTTTTTGACCCTTCTTCACTTCTTTATTCTGTAGTTCAGTGGTTCTCAACTGGATATGAATTTGTCCCTAAGGGACATTTGGCAGTGTCTGGGAATGTTGTTAGTTGTCACAGCTAGGGGTATACCAGTGGCATCTACTTAGTAGAGGACAGGAATGCTGCCATTCTACAGTGCTCAGGGCCACTCCCCTAACAAGGACTTACATGCATTTAGCAGTGCTAAGGTTGAGAAACATTGCTCCAATTCTGCGCCATAGAGGTAAAATGGTATCGGTATCTATAAAACCTTCCATTTTCCTTTATATGTTTAAAACATAAAACAAATTATCTTTTTTCTGGAAACTCCTTTTTTTGCTTCATATTTCCTAGACAGCTTTTTATCATACCACATGGAGACCTACCTACCTCTTTTAATGAATATTTAGTATTCCATTCTATAAATATACTTTGTTTAATCAGTAATGGAATTTATATTGTTTGTTGAAGTTACTAAAACGCCTTTTTATTTGCCATTTTTACATCTGCATCTCTCTGTACTTGTGGACGTATAACTAGATTAATTCCTAAAGACATATGGATTTTATTTTTTTCCATTTTTTATTACTACATGTTTGCAGTACATATTGTTTAAATTCATCTTAGGGAGTACGTACATGTACTTAACATATCTTGATTCTTTTTGTTCCCCTTTCCCTACAGTTCCTTCTCTCTCCTTCCTTCTCTGGGTCCCTTTACCCCACTTTCATTTTTTTTCCAGTTCATATTTGTGACATGTAATGATTATAATCATTGTGGGTATAATCATCTTAATTCTTTTTATGTCTCTTTTCCCACTCATCCTTCCCCGTTCTCCTCCGCTTGGTCCCTTTCCCATTTGTAAAAGACATATCTCCCTGTTTCCTTTCATGTGTCTTTCATTTTGCTCATTTATTTATACCTTGGATTTCTCATATGAAAGAAACCATACAGTATTTAAGATTGTGTGTCTGATTTATTTCACTTAACATTGTTTTTAGTCGCATCCATTTTCCTACAGATGACTCAAATTTATTCTTCGTAGCCAAGTAGTATTCTGTTGTGTATAGTTCTCTATCCGTTTGTCAGTTGATGGACATATAGGTGGGTTCCAGGATTTAGCTATCATTAATCATGCTGTTAAAAACATTGGCATGGTTTGTATCGCTGTAATATGACATCTTTAACTCTTTTGGGATGATACCTAGTAGGGGACTAGCTGGGTTGAATGGAATTTTTAGACTATGTTTTTTGAAGAATCTCCATACTGATTTTATAATGGTTCCCACCACCAAAGGAGAAGGGTTCTTTTTTTTTTTTAACTGCAGCCTTGCCAGCATTTACTATTATTTGACTTCTTGATGATGGTCATTCTTTCTAAAGCAAGATGAAATCTGTGTTTTAATTTGCATTTCACTAATAGCAATGTGGAACTTTTCGTCATGTGTTATTGGCCATTTGAACTTACTTGGAGAAGTATCTTATTCATTTCAGTTGCTAATTTTTTGGTTGGGTCTTTTATTTTTGGGGGTCTAATTTGAGTTCTTTATATATTCTAGGTATTAGTCCTTTGTCCAAGGAGTAGCTGGCAAAAAATTTGGCCTATTCTGTAGGTCATCTCTTTAGTCTGTTGGTTGTTCCCTTTGCTGTGTAGGGATATAATTTGACTGTATCCCATTTTTAAAAATTTGATATAATCCCATTTTTTGTTTCTTGTTATTATTTCTTGCACAATTGGAATTCTGGTCAAAAAGTCCTTGCCTATGCCTATGATTTTCAAGAGTTTTACCTTTTTTATCTTCTAGCATAAATATTTAGATCTTTGATCCTATTTAATTTTATTTTAATGCATGGTAAGAGATAAGAGTGTAGCTCCAGTTTTCTACATGTGGATAGCTAGTTTTCCCAGCACCATTTGCTAAAGAGGCCACCTTTCCTCCAGCGTTTTTGGTCCTTTTGTCCAAGATCAGTTGGCTGAATGTGCCTGGGATTGTGTCTGCATCCTCTGTTCTGTTCCATTGATGTACATACCTGTTTTTCAGCTATTACCGTGCTATTTTTATCACTGTAGCTTTGTGGTATAACTTGAAGTCAAATAATTGTGGCGCCTCCTGTTTTGCTGTGGTTACATAGAATTCCTCGTGCTATTCTGAGTCTCTTCTGGTTCCATATAAATTTCAAGATTGTTGTCTCTAGTTCTATGAGGAATGTTATTAGTGTTTTCATTCAGACTACATTAAATTTTGGTACCAGTTTTGAAGTATAGCCATTTTGGCAGTATTGCATCCACCCATCCATGATCAAGGTTATCTTCCATTTCCTGGTTATCACTTTGATCTCCTTTTTAAAATTTTGTGGTTTTCTTCGTAGAGGACTTTCACATCTTTCACTAGATTAATTCAATTTTTATTCATGTTATTGAAAATGGTATTGTTTTCCTAAATTCTTTCTTGGTAAGTTCTTTATCGGTATACAGGAACAATATGGATTTTCATGTTTGTTTCGTATTCTGCTATATTAGCACATTTTGTTATTCTAGAAGTCTTTTGGTAGAATTTTTTTAATCTTTGTAAAGAATCATGTCATATTAAAGTTATGATAATTAGATTTCTTCTTTTCCTGTCTATACCCCTTTTATCTCTTTTTCTTGCCGAATTGGCTAATTTTTTAAGTACTATATTGATCAGGAGTAGTGATAGTGGACATCCTTGTCTTGTTTCTAATTTTTTTTTAGGGAACATTTTCTGCTTCTCCCTATTTATTATGACATTGAGCACCACTGGTTTTTCATTAATGGCTTTTAATCGAGTTGAGGTAAGGTCTTCTGTACCTATTTTCTTTAGATGGGCATTGAATTTTGTCAAAAGCCTTTTTTGTATCTGTTGATATGATCATGTGATTTTTATCCTTGCTTCTGTTCATAGGGTATATATATACTTATTGATTTGCATACGTTGAACCATTGTTGCATCCCTGACATGAAACCTACACGGTCATGATGTATGGTCCATTTGATGATCTGTTGCTTACTATTTGCCAATATCTTATTGAGTATTTTTGCATCCACGTTCATTCAGGGTATTGGCCTCTGTTTTTCTTTTTTAGTTGGTTTCTTGTTTGGTTTTTAGATAAGAGCAATGCTGGCTTCCAGGAATAAGTTTGGAAGCACTCCTTCCCTTTCAGTTTCATTGAAGAGTTTGAGGACTATGAGTGTTAGAGCCCCCTCTGAATCTATCAAGTCCTGTACTTTTCATAGTTGGTAGGTTTATTTATTCCTGCCCCAACTTTAATTGCTTGATACTGGATTGTTCAGAATTTTTATGTTTTCATGGTTCAGTTTTGATAATTCGTTTGTGTCTAGCAATCTGTCTCCTCAGGTTTTTCCAATTTGTTGGTGTACAATTTTTCATAACAGTTAATATCTTCTGAAATTTGATGTCCATTATGATTTTTGTCTTTTTCATTTCTAGTTGCAGTGGTATGTGTCTTTTCTCTCCTTCCTGTAGGTTTAGCCAAGGGTTTATCTATTTTGTTTTTCATTTGAAGAACTAGCTCTTTCTTTCATAGATTCTTTTTGTTTTGTTTTGGTTTTTGGTTTTTTTTAGCCTCAATTTCATTAATTTGCATTCTGATCTTTATGATTTCCCTCCACAAACTAGATTTGGGTTTGGACTGTTGTTGTTTTTCAAGTATTTTGAGTTTCATCTTTAGGCTATTTTAGCTTGCTCTGTTTTTCTACTGTGAGCATTGATGCAATAACCTTCCCTCTCAGGACAGCTTTCTTTGTTCCCATAGGTTCTGCTGTGTTGTACTGGGATTGTCATTTGATTACAGAAATTGTTTAATTTCTTCCTTGATTTCTTCTGTGATCCATTGAATGTTCAAGACTCTGTTAAGTTTCCAGATGTTTATAAATTTTCTGTGGTTTCTTTTGTAATTAATTTCTAGTTTCAGTGCACAATGATCTGATAGTGCACACGGGATGATTTCAATTCTTTATTTTTATTTAATCAGGCTGTGTTACCTAGTATGTGTATTTTGAAGAAAGTTTTATTTACTGCTGAGAAGAATGTGTATTTCATTGTTGTAGGGTAGAACACTCATCTATTATGTTCATTTGTTTGAATGTGTGGGGCAGTTCCTGTATTTCTTTTTTGATTTTTGATTTAGTTATCTCTTTCTGAAATTGGGGTATTGAGGTCACCCACTGTCATTATATTGGTGCTTATTTGATCTTTTGTGTCCAGCAGTATTTGTTTTATGAAGTTAAGTGTTCCACTATTTGGTGTATATTTATAATTGCTATTTTTTTCCTTTTGGATGTTCCCTTAACTAATGTGTAGTGACTTTCTTTGACTCTTCTGATCAGTTTTATCTTGAAGTTTATTTTATCTGAGAATATGATTGCTACCCCTGCTTACTTGTAGAGTCCTGGTGCATGAAATACTGTTAGCCATCCTTTGAATTTTAGTCCATGAATTTCTATTTGGATTAGATGAGTTTCTTGAATGCAACAGACTACTGGATTCTGTTTTTTAGTCCAGTGTGAGAATCTGTGTCTTTTAATTGAGGACTTGAGGTCATTTACATTGAGTTATTACTGAAAGGTACTGATTTATTCCTGTCATTGCGTTCTTTTTCTGGCAATGACTCCTTTATTTTTCCTTTTTTGTGTAATTACTTTCCTTGCTTAATGTTTTTAATCTGATTTTTCAGCTTTATTGGCTTTGTTGTCTCTATCTAGGATATTCTTGAATAACTTTTGAAGTCTTAGTTTGGTGTTCATGTTTCTTTCAAGGTGTTCTTTGCCATAGAATGGCTTTATTTGTTTATAAATTTTGAAAAACAGTTCTGCAGGATGTATTAGTCTGGGTTGGAAGTGATTTGCTTCTAGGGGTTGAAACACATTACTCCAAGTTCTCCTGGCTTTTAAAATTTGTTTTGAAAAGTTTGCTGTAATTCTAATGGGTTTACCTTTATACTGTATGTGATCTTTTTTTTTTTTTTCTTTTTTTGTCTTTTCTCTGACAGCTTTTAAGATTCTGTGTTTTTGCTAGACATGTGGGATTTTAATTTTAACTAAGATGTGTCATGGTGAGCTTTTCTCTTATTTAGTTGATGATCTATAAGCTTTGCTAATGTTTTTGTTGAACTCTTTTTTCATACTTGTAAAATTTTTTATTATGATTCCTATAAACAGATTTTTTTATTCCATTTATATTGTCTTCCAATTTAACTCTAGTTAGCCTTAGGTTAGTCTTCTTATGTCATCTGGTAGCTGTTGGGTGAATTTTTTGTGTTCTCTTATCATTTTCAAGGCTTCTCTAAGTAATTTATTCTGATTTACCATTTTGTCATGGATTTCAGAAACCGTGTCTTCACATTGGTCATTTCTGCAATTTATGAATTCTATACAATTTTGTATCTCCGGTATTTCTTTCTGACACCCTTTTGTAGAATCTGTGTCTTTGGTAAGTTTGTTCATGTTTTGAACCATTTTAGTCAGTTCTTCTAATTTTTGTTTCTCCCATATACACATTGGTTAGTTTGTTTGCTAGTTCCACCATTTTTTGAGCCATGTCGTTTTTGAACTTGGCAAGTTTCTTTATCTCTTTCTTAACCATCTCATACAGTGCTGCTGCCTGGTGTTTGCTTCCCCCTCCATTGATGCCCCTTGGATCTGCTTTGGGAGAGTTGGGAAACCCTGGGACACTTTTTCTCATGTTCTTTGCTCAAGTAGAATGAATAGAGATTGTCATTTGATATGAGGATTTTTTTAAAGGTAGATTCTATTTTCTTGACTTTATTCGTGCTTGTAAAATAGTCACCCCTTCAGCAATTCAATTTAAATGAGTTTCTACTGCTTATAGCAGCATCAGCAGATCCTCACTTCTCAGTACATCATTTCTTTGTATTAAACCTTTTTTTTTTTATATTTTCACCATTTATTAGTACCTTTTAGTCTTTACAGTGTTGTTATTAGCAGTTGGTGATATAGAAGAAGCAGGAAAGGGGAAAGAAGGAGCAATGGGAGAAAGAGGGGTTAAGTCAGTGGGAGAAGAGGAAGGTAGGAAAAATAATAGGTCAGATGAACCTTTTATAGCTTTCAGATGATACAAACAGCCCGCTCTGGCACACATGCCGTAGGTTTGCCACCACCGTAGTAGGTAGAATAATTAGGCAGGGGGTCAGCTCTGCCAGAGATCTTTTATAGTTAGAGTGAAGGATTAGTGTTTAGGAATTTTAAGAAGATATTGGTGGGGAAGGGGTGGGATGTAGAGGAGGGAGGTGTAATTCAGGATTGAAGAAAGCTGGGAGTTTTTGTGAACCTGTTGAGGTATTTATGATCAGTAATTTTTGAATACTCTAAGCACAGATCTGTTAAGATAACCATGAATGTAACATTCAAGTTAAAGCACTGGTCTGCTCCTCTTCTCTTATTTAGAAATATAGGTACCTGCCATATATGTATATATATGTACGTGACACATACATGCACACCTGTATCACATGAAAGGTGGAGAAGAGGCAAAGGAAGGTGGGAATAGGTAAAATAAAGAAGAGAAAGAAGGATAGAATAAGGAGGGCAGAAGATTAATAAGGAGAAGAAAGAACAGAAGAGTGCAGAATATAGGAAAAAACATTTGAAAAGAAAAAATTTTAAAGTAGGAAAAAAAATAAAAAATATAGTGTTGATACAGAAGCAAGAATGGAAGAAAAAGAAGAGAGTAAAAAGAAACAACAGCAGCAAATCAAAAGAAATAAGAAAACAACAACAAAAAACAGGCAAGTACCCAGAACTGGCACTCCAACATGCATTCTCCACATGCCACTATGCCACAGACTCTGAAGGTCCACACAGTTCCCTTCTTTCCTGCTTTAGTCACAGTCTTTTGCAGGCAGCCACGTCAGTGGTTAACATGGTTAACTGCAGTGTTTTGTTTCTGTCCCAGAGGAGGATGTGAAATAATTATCCTGACACTGAGCTCTCCTTTGCCCTCTGCCAGTGTTCTCTCACTCCTGTTCCACTTGGTGCTAGATGAACCTCTGTGTTCTCACTTCAGAGATTTTCTGCCTAGCGTGTCGCTAGAAGTTCTCTGCCACAGCATATCTTATCTCTTACTTCGTGCCCAGATCCCAGACTGACCCTTTTTCAAGAGCTGCTTTACAGCCAGCAGGATATTGCAATCTCTGGGCTTGGTTAAGAACTCCCTTCACTTCAATCATGATGGTGGTCACTGTTCAGGATTTCTTGCCAACCAGATTTTTCTAGTTTTGGTGGAAATGACAGGGAAGAGCTCATTCTTGACCAACTGTTGTCTTGCTCCTTCCTCTCTTTCCAGTGGTGCAAACTGTAGATCCCTGCCAGTGGACTCAACGCCATCCCCCCAGTTGCCTTTATTCATCCTTGTTCTTCCTGGCTGCCTGGAGGGGTGGGGAGCTTCCCTTGTCCATGGTGAGCACTGGGGAGAATGCTGCTAGGACCCAATAGTCATGGTATTTCGGGAGATAATGGCAAGGAAGGGGCCAGTACCTGCAGTGTCTATCTCAGGAATCTAGTCTCTGGAGCTAGCTCATTTCTTCAAGCTGTCAGGGCTGCTCTCAAGATCGAGGAGCAGGAGTGAGGGCATTCGGACCAGCCATGGCGGTGCCACTTCCTCTTTTCAACAATCCAGATATTTGATTTGATCTATGTGGATCAACCTTCAGATTAATTTTCCTGGTTGGGTGTAACTGCCTCCCCTATTTCAGAATACTTGCACTTTTGGTGACTGTTCTCTGAATATCTCTGATGGGACTCCTCTTCGAATCAGCCATGTCAAATCCCAGCATATGCATTTGAAGTTACCAAATTTCCACCAAAAACAATTGTATTAGTTTTTACTCTTTCTGATAAGTATGACAAAACTTCCACTTTTGTGTTAAGGTCGTATGGAGTCTACTTAGAAGAAATGCATTCTAACACAAAAATAATATCTATAGAAGCTTGATAAATAATTATAAATAATGACAGTAAATAATGATAATAAAAAATGATAATAAATAAATAATGATAAGTAAGTAATGATAAATAATGAGATTTATTATGAAATGTGGGAAGGCTTCATAAATAGAAATATAAAGAAAGCAAAAAACAGATTTTTTTTTTTCCTTTCATATGTATTCACTAACTTCTTTGTCTTGAAGGTTGTATGTGAAATTTTCTTGGTAATTCTTCAAAAGTAATAACTAGAAACAAGAATAATTCTTGTATTCTTGAATTACAGTTTATAAGTAGTATTTTTAGTTTACTAACACTGCTATCCTGTAGGAGTGAAAAAAATGTAAACATGGAGTTGTTTTATAGCTTTTCTAGAATAACACAGCTGAATTTCAGAATTAGCACTTACATTCTAACCAACTATACCACTGCTGTCTTCTTACATCATCTTTATAATTAGTTCATAAGTGGCTAAATCCAAACTAACCATTTCACTGCTCTTTTTATAATTTGGAAGTAATTATGTGAATGAAATCTGTAAACTGTTCACAAACCTGAAATTACCATTGTTCATATACTTCTGAATGTTTTTACTTTTTTTTTTTTAATACTACTAATAAAAGTTTATTGGGAACTTTTCATTACTTGTTTTTATAATTTTTTAAGTTCCATCATTTAATGAATCAGCTGAGAAAACAAGCATGGAGACAAGTAAATCATATTTTATTTGTAATTTTTTGGTTTATTTGCACAATTTCACCCATCCGAATTTCACATCTTATAGTACAAAATTTTTGCTTTTTAAAATTCAGGTTAGTGGAAATATTTTAGCATTAAAGCTATTTCAAGAATGTTAGAAAAATAATGCTTGCAAGTACTGTAGAAACTATAATGTGTCTCTGTTAATCCGTAGGATGCTAGAAAGGTAGAAATCAAGAGCTGATCATGAAAAGTGTAGATTATATAAGGTGAAAGTAATTTTACATTTATATTACAAATTTCTCTTAACAGTATCTGGATTGAGTTTGTAGTTCACTGTTTTCTGAAGCAGGAAAATTGGAATCATCTTCATGAGCATCCTAGGAAAAAAGACACAGATGTTAATACTGTTAAGTGATAAATGTATATTTTTGGTTTTGTTTTATCTTGTTAAACTATGATTGAAACCAGTTGATATAAAAGAATATCAAACTATGCACAATTTCTGTTGCCAAAATTATACAGCAGTTTTAACAGGTGTGAGTATGAGGTCAGTGTATGAATAAGAATAATGCAGCAATGTCCAGTCTTTGTAAATGTTGTCATACTTTAAATTTTTGAAGATCACACAGTAATTTATATGCGTATCTTCAATAAGGCTGATTACACTGTATAAGAGGAACTGTGGCTTGGAAAGTTTTATTTTATCCCATTAACTTTTAGCACTTCAAGGCAAACATGATCAAGACAGACTGGTGATTTGTTTGGGGTCCTTTGTGGAAAAGCCCCAGAGACCATGGGGAATTGTTTACCTTAGAAAGTAGGATGGGAAGGAGAGCAAGAAACAAACAAGAAAAAGTCCTTTAGGAATTTGCTCATGTAGATAGATGTGTTCCAAATTTCTTTTTTTTTGTTGTTGTTCCAAATTTCTTAATCCGAAATCTAGAACTGCATTTAAAATCCTTTTGTACTCATCTTTTTTTGTGTATGCTGTATATTATTAATATTACTAAAAATCTAAAAAAAAACATTTTGGATAGTAGTTAAAAATTAAAGTATAAGCTTTTTATTTCTTTGAAGTTGAGAACAGAACTAAATTCTTTGAATTTTGGTTTAGGTAGGGAAGATAGATTGCATAGATTGATGATATTTATTCCTGGCAGCATCCCTGCCAAGGGAAAGAATGAAATACTTTACCTTAACAATCTCTTCTGTTTTCAAAATTCAGGGGGGAATAAAGTACCAGTCCTTGCATAAATGTGGATGCAGGGTATGTGTGTGTGTGTTGAACTGGGTAGCAGTTTTATAACTGTATGACAGGGAAATTATAGGTGGGAAGGAACTAAGATCACTGATTAAAGGGAGAAGCAGCTCCCTCTAGGCTGTTAAGAAATAACTTCGTATGCCGCTTTCTGCTAACGGGAACTGATGGCTCACCAGAGCATTCTTTATTGCTGATTAAGTAACATTATGAAAATACTGACTCGGTTATGTTAACGAAATGCCTGAATGTTTAAAACTTCGAATGTCAAATAGTTTTAGCAGTCATCTTTAACATTTCATGTTACCTTTCTGGAATCACATTTGTAGTTCTCACTTGCTCTTATTTGAGGTTAATATAAAAATGCCAGTGAAGTTAGGTGTAGCCAAAAGCTTTTCTTTAATTATATCCATTCAGGCTGCTATAGTTAAGGGTCTGTCAGCATTTCCATTATAAACCTCTATTTTCGGGGTTTTATAACATAGCTACGAAAATTAGCTCTGGGCAAAAACTTGACATATAAGGCCTCATGAGATTCTCCCTCATCCCCACCCGCCTTTTTCATTTTTACTGATGTAAGGGTGAGTGATTTCAAAGTGCCTTTTGGCATCTGCAAATATCATTTGGAATTTAAAAAGAAACAATAAATTTTCAGACTTTGTACATGTTTGTTCTAACACTTAAGGGACGTTGTGGAATTCCAAAATTAATCCAAATGGATATTGATCAACTGACATCCTAATTTGTGTTAAACAAAAGACTAGTTTCAAAGAAGTCTAAAGGCAGTTGAGAACTTGCCTAAAATGCTGAATGTTGAGATTAAGGAACAGTTCAAAAGACATCATTACCTTCATTTGAATTGCTGTGTTTTGTAGTTCCTTGAAAGACTAAGCATCTGTTTGCCAGCTTCAGAATACATGTTAAAATATACATATTTTTAAATGCTTTTCCCCCATTCATATGAGAATAGTGGATCATCTATTTGTTGATCATCTGTTTTGGTATTTGAGAGAACAGAGAACGTATGTGTGTGTGTGTGTATATGTATGTGTGTGTGTGAGAGACAGAGGGAGGGAGAAGAGAATCTTTTATTCTCAAATATTTTTCATATTTAATACTTTGATTTGGTATCACATATTCTAAACAAATGTTTTTCTTTCCTTCACTGGGAGAATTAAAAATTGCCTAAGAAATAGTACAAGAGGAACTATTCTCTTCAGGATCTGCTATATGTCAAATAATTTACAAGATATTTCAGAAAAAATAGAAAAATACTCAACAGCATATGAGGATTTTCTTTCTTTTATTAATATGAATGGATAATATCTCTTAATTATTAAAAATATCTTATAAAAATGTTAAACTGAATATGATTTTTTAAATAATAAAATGAGTTATTTCCATAGTTTGCTTGGTGTATCCCAGTTTGCCCAAAATGCCTGTGTTGTTTCATTATACAAAAATTGATGCAGACTGTGGGGCAGTGTTCTAACAATTTGTAGAGTGTAAGCTCCATGTAGAATACATATTACCAGCTTTTATTTGAGAAACCAAGTAGTGATAGTTCATTAAGAGTGATCATCTGCCATGTAAGCATTGGTTGCCTCAGAGAAAGCTTTGGTATCTCTAAGGGGATATAGTATAAATCTCAGTATTTTTGAACTATATACAATGTAAATTTTATAAAAACAACTATTTTTTGGTCATTAAATATTTTATATGTCTTTCAGCTGAGTATTTAGTAAATTAAGTGTTTTGACCATAGCTACTCCTTACCCATCTTGAATTTTACATGGCATTATTTCTCATACATATTTCATAAATTTATGCAGTAATATAAACTATTCACTACATTAGCTTGGCAGTATTTGTTTACCTTTTTGAGTATTTTGCTGAAGTTATCTATTTTTCATCTATAGGAATTAGTATGTGAGTTATTTATTTCTCTGACTAGATCTGCTCTCTAGATACAACTTCTGCTTGTATAAGTACTGTGATTTATTTAAAATACTGTAAGAGAAAATTTGAATGTTTAAATCTTGGCTTCTTTATTGGTAAAATGAGAATAGTACCTACCTTACTAAGTTACTTTGAAAATGATATGTGATAATGTATAGACAAACTGGTAAATAATAAATGTTCGGTAATGCTGTCATTATCCTTACTATTTTCACAAAAACCTATCCTATAATCATTTCTTTGTAGTACACTTTATGTATAGCCTTATTTTCTATTTAGAATTTGTTGATTTACTTTCTTTTTTATTTTACGTATTTGTGTATCTCTTGCAGTGTCTTCTTTGGGGTTCCATTCTATTATTCTCCTTATTCTCAAAGCTGTCATCACCTCTGTTTTGAGAACATTAATGAAACTGACTTATGTCTCTGCCTCCAATGTCTTCCCTTCCCAAACCATCTTTTTCTCTTCAGCAGCTTGGAGATACAGTTTACAGATCTTACAATTTATTTAATAACTGTACTGAAATACTCAAGTACCATGCAATTCATTGGCTTTTAATGTATTCACAGAGTTGTACAGACATTTCATCATCCCCAAAATGCTATACCCTTTAGCAGTTGCTCCCCATTTTTCTCCCTAACACCACATCCATGACAACCAGTCATCTACTTTCTGTTTCTTTAGATTTGCCTGTTCTGGATCTTCCATGTAAATAGAATCATATAATATGACTTCTTTCATGTAGAAGAATGTTTTCAAGGTTCACCTACATCTATAGTATATATCAGCATTCCATCCCTTTTTGTTGCCAGATAATAATACCATCGTATTGATATGCTACCTTTTATTTATCTGTGCATCAGCTGAATGACATCAATGTTGTTTCTACTTTCTGACTTAATGAATAATGTTACTGTGAAAATTCACATCCAAGTTTTGGAGGAAAACATTGTTTATACATCTCTTGGGTATATTCCTCAGAGTGGAAATGCTGGATCATATAGTAACTGTTTACTTTTTTGAGGAAATGGAAAAACGTTCCTAAGAATCTCCACCATATTACATTTCCACTTGTAGTATTGCTAAATGTTTTTTTGACTGAAGTGATCCTAGTGGGTATGAGGTGGTATCTTATTGTGGTTTTGATGTTCTTTGGAGGCTGGGTGTATTTTCATATACTTATTGACTATTAAATCTTCTTTAGGGAGATATCTATTCAAATTTTTCTGTGTATTTTTGGATTGGGTTATTTATCTTTCGTTAATGAGTTGCTAAGAGTTCTTTATTTATCTGAAATACAAGTCCCCCAGCAGTTCCAAGATTTGCAGTTATTTCATTCTGAGGATTCACAAATTATACCACAAATTTTTAAAATTTTTATAAAGCCCTGTTTATTTTTTCTTTTGGTTCTGCTCATTTAGTATTTTTAAACACATTTATCCTTGTTTTAACACCTCAGTGACATCCTCATGTACAAAGGAAAAATAATACATTTCTTCTCGTGGTCTTCAAAGCTATCTACAGTCTAGCTTTATCTAGCTTTACCTAGACCTGCAACTTTTTCTTGTGATTTATTCTTTAATTTAGTGAGATTGAACAATTAGTTTTCAAGAAATATACAAATCTTTTTTACCTTTACTTATATTTTTCTGTCAAAATTAGTTGAGGATTCAAAGTGCACAGCAAGAATAAAGATACAGAGTAAGAGATTTAGGAACACTAAGCTTAATTTCAAATCATCCCTCCTGTACTCACTAACAGTGTAATTTTAGGAATTTATTTAACCTTTTTTAAGTTACAGCTGTGTCTTTGTTAAGTGATACCCACCTCATAGGATTTCTTAGAGTGTCTGCTTAGATTTCTGCAATCCAATAACCATTACCTAGCTACCTATGTGGGACAGTTGCCACCCCCCCAAATATGTATCATATACACTACACTAGCTAGTAACACCAAGCCCCCGTAGGTACACCTAGTTAATTAATGGCTACTGTAGTGGTTAGCAGACTATTGGACCAGTATTGGCTTACATGGTATACCTATTCAGAACATGGACTATAATAAAAATACATTTCATATATGCTGATTTTCTATATCTGTTTTTATTTTTATGTGAACAACATCCTTCACTACAGGTTTCTCTGAAGTGTATGCTTGTCTGTGTATCTCCAGTCTTAATCTCAGTTCTATTTAAATTTCCCTAATACTTTTAACTCTTTGTCCTTTATTGCTTTTTAATTTGTGTTGTAGTTATTTTCTATAGAGAATACATAAGCAAAATTATTCAACAAATTCAGCTAATATTTTTGGATACCTACTGTGATGGCAGATGTTATTATAGGTACTTGAGAGCAGTGATATAATCAGATGAAGTCTGTGTGTTATGCACTCATATTTAGTATATGAAAGACAGACTGAGAAAAGAAACTTAGAAAAGTATTCAAGAAACAAGGAAAGTATTAATTTTGTAAAAACCATTTTATATTTTACTATTTCAGTCATCGATATTGCTTGATAATGATTTATACTTCCAAATTTTACCTACTTAGGCAACATTTTTTCTCAATACGTACATGTGAAAATAGATGACAGTATCTGTAAAGTCAGGGTACGGTTTTAATGTATGACCTTTCTTCTCTGTTTTTATTGTCTCCTAAACATCCATGAGCAAAAGGGACCTCCAAGAAGATACTGAGAGGTTTGTTCTTCTCAATTAATTGAAAGATTTTTGGTGTCACTGAAAAGCAAAATTCAATGTGTCTACTTTAGCTCAACTTTTTATGGCCTTTTAAAATTACATTTCCAATTCAGTAGTTACCCTCAAACTAATCTACTGAAACATGGAAGCAGGTTGAACAAGTGGAGTTTGGGGCTTTTACTTTGCTTCTGGAAGATTTGAGAAAGAGTATGTTGAGGTCAGGGCTCCAGGAATGGTTTGAATATAAAAGTAGAGATTGTCTGAATTGGGATTAGCTTGGAAGCAAAGTATTTAAAAGAGGAAATTTGAGAAAATTGAGTAAAGGAAATAACCAATAAAATAATTTAAGAAAATTTCCCAGAATTTGGCTGAAGATTATGCAGTGAAAGGATCTATTGAATGACTCCAGCACAATTTAAGAAAATAGACTCACAGCAGGACCCCTTTGTGAAATTCAGAATACTGGATAGAGAGAAAAATATCAAGTTTTCATGGATTTTTCTTCTGTTTCTTACTGATCCTCAGTTTTGTTTTTGTATTTGCTGTGCTCAAGTCTGGTATCGTCTACTTACACACTAGGTCACATTTAGAATTCCAATTCCTAAAAATAAAATGTGAAAAAAAGGTAGGTGGATAGAGCTTTGCTAGATTTTTTTTTTGTCACAGTAACTTCTATCCACAAGTAGAAGAATGGACCTTTATGATTTCTTTTCTGCATCATAGTTGTCATCAAAGTTTGAAGTTACCAACAGTCTGATTTTCTGGAATAAAACCTAGAAAGTCTGCCTTGTAATGATTACAGAGGAAAATGGAGGAAGGAAGTGTGAAGAAAGTGCGTTGTGAAAGAGAAATTGAGATGAAGAACTTTGAGGGAGATAAAGGGCAGGAACAAAGAAATACACTTTGTAAAGAAGCCATTTCTTTCTTTGAAAGTAGATCAGCTCAGCTGTTTAGGGAATAGAAGCACCATGATTACTTTCTGTACCAACAGCTGGAATATTTTTCTTTAGCAAATGGTAAGATGTTGAGGTGAGGTGAAAGCTACTTTCCCCCATCTTATTTATGTCACTGCGGTCCCTTGTCTGAACCGTATGGTTCACTGTAGGTTTTAGACCACCCAGATCTTTGAGGCTTTAGATGAAATTCAGCAGTAAGTTTGTAAGAAGGCATCACTACTGTGCTCTTTCATGGCACCACACAGTGCAACGTTTCTTAAGCCAAAGACATGTTGTCATAATAAATATATTGGAGACTGATAAATCTCATTCGTGACAGGTTTGCTAAAGTTAAGTCTTCTCCAACTATGGGAAAGGTAAAAACACCTGAAATTGTGACTTCAGTAAGTGGATAGAAATCTAAAGAAACTCCGTGACATGAACTGGCATTGTATCTTTTGGTTATACAGTAGAAGTATTCAGGGGAAACAAGTAAAACGTAAGCATTTATTTCTGATAAGTGTAATGTAATAAGCTTCTAGGTACGTGTTTTAAAAATGATGTGGTATGTCTGTGAGGGAAGAAAACCAATGTCCTGTTTGTCCTCTTAAGTAATTATTTGTTGATTAATAAAAACTCGAAAGGTGATATAAATTATAGAAATAGTAAATTTATTATAGTTTTTAAATATTCCTGGCTATCCTCACTATCTTCCAATACTTACCTGTCTTTAACAAATGTGTTTCTCAGAAAACCATAGCATTTTGTTTTATGATAGAAATTTACTTTTACCACCACATTGTCCATAAGGAATAGCCTCACCTTTCCCTATCTGCCTTCTGGAGAAGAGTGAGTAATTGCTCTTTTTTCAATTTTTACTTATTTATATTTTAACAAAACTGAGAACAAATACGGAGTGAAAGTAGCATTTGAAACTCTTAATTTCAATTGTTTCTTCTTTACCTTACAAGATATATATTTTTCTCTCTTTAGGATATCTCTTGTCAGATTTAAGGCTTATTTAAAATGAAAAGAAAGCTGGAGCAATTTTCTTTATTCCATTTCAGTCTCCTAAGGCCTATTTCCCCCTGGTGAGCTCATAGCAACAGGGGGGTTTAAGGGAATTCAGCTCTCTGCAAATTAATGTCTCACATCATGAAAATTCAGGGCTTTTTTTTTTTTTTATCTTGAAAAGTAATACAGTGAGTGCGAGTATTATTTCTTGCCAGCGGGTGGAAGATGAATGATTTTGTCACAGTTTTACTGCTTGATGAGCAGTGTCCTGAGGGTCAGGCTTAAGTCTGTGTCACTATGCTGCTCATTACTCTTGAGCTAAATAAGGGCTGATTGGATCTAAATTGCCTAGCACATGGGCCACAGATGAGCTCAGTGAGCAGGGGATGACCTGCTATTCAGTCTGGGAGTAACCCCGGTGTGCAAATGCAGCATTAGAACACCGTGGGAGAATGAGAGGCTACCGGCTGCTGCCAGCAAAAGAAATCGAAATGTAAAAACTCTTTGATGCTGTGATGTTAGAATTTGAAATGTAGGAAGTGACAGGTTGATGGTACTTATCAGCTTTGGCTGGATTAGAGAACAGTGTCATCTTGCTTATATAATGACAGAAGAATGAAGCCAGCAGCTAACTACTGTGCAAAGTAGAGCTGCTGCTGTTGCCACAGCCAGTCGTTGCTGCCTCCTACTGGCAGTTTTCCTGGAAACCACTAAAATATACTGAAGCAAAGAACTCCCTTTCTTGATTTCCAGGTGTCTGGGGTGCTTTGGTGGTAAAAAACTGGTAGTGGTAAAATGCAAAGCGGAGGGTATTTTAGAGCATACTGAATAGTAAATTTCGTTAAAAACATCAATATGGGGGCAATTGATTGTTCCACTATTTTCTAGTGGAGTAAAGGTTAATCTATTTGTAAGGTGAAACTACTCAGAGCAAGAACCTGTACACCCGAGATGGAAGATTGTTCTTTCAGGGGGCCTCAGGTAGATGGGTTGATCCTCTCAATTATGTATCTTTATCAGTAACAGTACTTTACTGATCTTCAAAAATCTAAACGACAGACTACCAACCACAGTGTTAGCACAGTTTGAAATATACCTGATAAACTAAAAAAGTCCTTGATTATGTAGCTTATGCTGCACAAATCTCTCAGGGAAGGGGCTGGATAGAAGACAAATGTTTCTCCTACAAGTCAAATGGTTTGAAAAACAAAAGCCAGTCAAATTCTGTGATGTAAGACCTCTTTGTTTCATTTTACTTCTATTTGTAATTTTAAAAAGCTATCAATATTAGACTTATGTGTTTGTGTGGTGTTAAATGTAGAAACATGGATGAGTTTTTAAATTACTTATGTTAAGAGAACTAACATTAGTATTTTGTAATATCTTTCCATACTTTTCCTATTCATATAAATTTTTTAACCCAAAATGGGATTAAATGCTGTTTAGTGGCCTACTTTTTTCACTAACTACACCATTAACGATTTTCCATTTCAGTGACATTTACATTATTTTTGGTTTCTTCTAATATTCCATTATATGGATATACCACAGTTTACTTGACCATTTCTTATTTGTGAAAATGTAATGCTTTTGTTCAGTTTTTGGTGAATATACATATGTGTCTTGGCAGGCTCTTAGATATTGTTGTATGAGTTCCCAGATGCCATATATAGCACTGTAAATAAGGCTTTGATTTTTACAGAATTGTTTGATTATATATAGACATTTTTTAACGATTTGACTTGAAATGTAAAATCCTGATGTAATTCTAAAAAATGAGTGGGACTCTATTCAAAGTTTATACATACACGTATCCTTGGATAAGTAACTATATATCCCACAAAGGAAAAATTTTACTTCTTAGACTTTCAAAACAATTTTTTCCCTAGTTTTAGAACAAAACTGTAGTTTGATAAGTTGAAAGGGCAAAATGACAGATAAAAGGCTTAAGAAATTAACTTTCAATTCTAGAACTGATTTTTTTTTCCCTCTGCCCTCTACCATAGGTGCCCTACTATTTCCTTTAAACCTTTTTTCTTTCTATAAATATCAAATATAAAATAAGGTTTTTAATATAACTTCTGAAGCACTTGAAAGCTCTAAGGAATTTTTAATGCCTCTCTTTTACATTTTTATAATGCCAAAATTCGCATATCTTGTAAAGAATGTAAATAATACAGAAGTGTATGTAGTAGAAAATAAAAAATCATTCTCCTACATCTCCCTCTCAAAGGGAGCCACTATTAACACTTTGGAAAATATTCTCCTAAGCTACTGTTTATCTACCTGCCATGTTTACCACCTCTTTATTTTGAAGGAAAAGAGATGAACAAATTTAGGATGATACTATGGAAATTTCTACAACTTCCTTTTTCCCACAGCTGATAAGACATTCCTCTACACATGCAGACACATCGTTCAAAGCTACATGTAGTATAAACTTTGATTTACTTAACCAGTGAACACTTAGGAGCAAGGCATTATTTTTTTTTTTTTTTTTTTTTGTGGTGCCGGCGATCGAACTCAGGGCCTTGTGCTTGCAAGGCAAGCACTCTAATCACTGAGCTAAATCCCCAGCCCCAGCAAGGCATTATTTTAAGTTGACTTGGTTCTTATACCTGTCTGATTTTTCAAGATCCTAGTTGCTTGAAAATTTGTGTTGCTCAGCTTACTTAGCCAGGATATTAACTGTAGTTCCATTGTATGAATTACTAATAGATCTATTGTCAAAACAAGGGGAACAAATTTCCACATCAGTTAATTAATGTTTAAGTCATATGTGGACTAGTCTTTTGTTATAGAAAAAAATAGTAGTACTTTTTGAAAAAGATGTAAAGTGACTTTGCATCCTGTTTCTGCCACTGTCTTTACTCTTTAGCAACTCGTAATAATTCCTTGATCCTGTTTTTTTTATTCTGTAAAATGTATATAACTACAAATCAAAGAAATCAGAGTAGGGATAATACACGTCAAATATCTTAATATCTAATTGCTTTTGAAATAATAATTTGTTTCGGAGAAATTAATTGAAAAGAATGTATGTTACGAGGAATTTTTTTACCATACCAGTTTTAAAACCAGGGCCTTTGCACCTTTTTTTTTTTTTTCTTTTTTTTTCTTTTTTTTTTTAAGACAGCATCTCACTAAATCACTAACTTGCTCAGGCTTGGCTGAAACTTGCAATCCTGGCTCAGCCTCCCAAAGTGCTGAGAATGTAGGCTGCAGGCATTCCCCACCATCCCTGGCTTATAAATAAAATTAAGATAGTTTCCCACTCTATTTTAAGATATTTCGAGCTCTATTCTGAATCACTTTGGTGGTATTCCTTGAAATACTTTTTGTGGATTTAAGTAAACACATATATTACCTTCTTGGTCACACGCCATACCCCTACTCTGCCCTGGGCTTGTATTTTTCTCGGACATAAGAATATTTTGGTGTGTTAATTTGGTACTTAATGCATGAAACAGAAATGACTGTTTTTTAATCAATGCCCTTTATATTGAATGTCCCTCAGTTACCTGCTCTGCCAGGCTTTGTGCTGGTATTAGAAACAAACAAACAAAAAAAAAAAAGATGCATAAAATCAAATTGCTACTTTCAAGTTCCCCATAGCATAGTGAGATAGACATATAAACAAGTAAATGAAAGACACTGTGATGGACAGAATAAAACAAATGAAGGGATCTATTTTAAAACTTTGTACATACTGTACAGAGTTTTTTCTGAGATTACCTTATACAAAATAAAGCATGTGATTATGTGACAGTAATTAATACTGTATCTCATAGCTGATAGGTGGCACTTAGAAGGCTGGTATTATAAGTCTTTAGAAGCTAATGCTTGTGTAAATAGCAACTCAAAATGTTTTAAAAATTGTTTTTGACATTTCATTCTATTAATAATACAAATTAATGTAGTTATTTGTACCTGCATGGAAAGTTTTAAGTGAATTGTTACTACAGCACTTTACCATTATTATTCTTTTCTACATTTCTTTTTTTTCTGATATCTATTGTCTGTGATATTTTAGTGTTTCCCCTTTTTCACTTTTAAAAAATGTAAATTCTTGCTGTTCTGAGCATAGTTTGATATTTTAATTTAAAAAGTAGAATCCAAAATCAATGTGTTATTGCTTTGTACATTTTAAAAAGTTGATATAAATGTATTGGGCCAGAATGGTGTCCACAGTATGCAACTTGCATTATTATTTTAACTTTATGCTTTTGAGATGTATCCTAGAGCAGTGATAGCAAACCTATGGCACACATGCCCAGTGGGCTATTTGTATCATTGAAAGCTCTAAAAAGTTCGTCATCACTGCCCTAGAGGACGTGTGTATCCGGGAAATAAAAGATTACATTTTTCTTAATAGTAAGACATATTCTGTGTTCAGGAAATGGAGAATCCAAGACATAGTAATGAAAAGACAGGAAGACAGCTGTATATCTGGTCCAGGCAGCCACTTTTCCAGATTGAAAAAGAGTGATGGCAAGCTATAAGAGAAAGACTTTCAGGAAACAGTCCAGAAGGAAAATTGTTTTCTACTGCCAGAGGACAGTAAAACAACTGCATTATGAAATGCCCTTGCTTTGATAAACCTACAACCCAGGAGAATTATTCTGATGACCTCTCACTAAATAATTATTTTACATTTTAATACTAATTTTCACAACATCTGCATTAAGTATTATCAACTTTATATACATCGTGTATGTTTCAAATGCAGTGACCTCATTTGACATTTGCATTTCCTATTTTTGATGCATAAAAGTTTTAAGGGTTTATGGAGATAAATTTCATAATAGTGAAAAATTATACTCACATACACATTACAGTTAACAGGTGTTTTTTCCCCTGTTTGTTTTCTAAGAGGAATTATAGTTTATTTTGCAAATGTCTCTTGAATACTTTCAAGAAATTAGGCTAGTAAATGTTCTGAAGTGTTTGAATATGTATCGTAGAGATTTGGAGAAATCATCTATTTGATGTCTCCAAATATTTGTGTCTGCATTTTCATTCTTTTCTGAATTGTGAAATAGTTGGATCATTAGTTTAATCAATATGGAATTTCCTATGTTCCAAAGACCACTCTAACAGATTTGCAAGTGGTCACTAAGACATTCCATATATCAGGTCAAGCTAACTTGTCCACCCATTCTAAGAGTACATTATAATGCAAGTTTTGTGATGTTCTGTTACCATATCCTTGCTTTCCCAGAAGGCAATTTTGTTTTGTCTCATATAGATATTAAACAGTGTGTAGTCTTTCCATTATTTCCATATGGATTGATATAGTTAGATCTAATCTTTTGATATGATGTCCTGAATTTAGCACGTAGAATAGTACAATGTAGTAGGCACCAGAAACTTGTATCATTTAAATATGTAAACTCATTTGGACAGGTGGCTATATTTATTTCCATTCGAATAATGATTGGGACAGAGGAATCAGATTAAATTTTCATATACATATATGCATCCTTTCTCTTACTCTTTTACTCTATTTAGTGTGGAACTAAATTTTACTCAGTTAAATTTAAATAGTGCATGACCAAAGCCTTCTGGATGCTTGTGGCTCTTGATTGATAATTCTGATATTAACAAATGGATTTAGGGCTTTAAATTCCTGGTTCAAATCCTTCTTCTCTTCATTAGCCTTGGGAAACCATGAGCAATTTACTTATTTCTTTATGCGTGTTCTCGCTACTAAAAGGAACACAAAAATTGAAACAAAATAGAATTAAAAATTGTTTCTTAGTCACACACTTAAAAAATGTAAATTGTCTTCTACTTATCAAGAGGTGTCTCTCTCATTTTATTTAACAGTTGTAACAGGTATAAAATAAATACAAAGAAGAATGAATGATATGTAGGAAAGACTTCTTAAACACCAACTTACAATGCTTCAAATACAGTGTCAAATGTTTTCACTTTAGTCAGTAGTGATGTTTTAGCTATTCATTAGAAAAATAACTTCATTAAGAAATAGCTAGGTGGCTGCTTTGCACAGGATATTTTTACAGACTTATTACGATGCCACAGTTTATCACTAGCCAGTATATTTACTTAGAGCCTCTTCTGTGTCAGGGACTTTAGGCAGTTTGAGTTCCCATCTTCCTTTGCTTTTGTGAGAAGAGATTTGAAGAAACAATTACAGATAAACTAGGCAGGTTGGGCTAGATGAAGGGTAGAAGGAAACGTAAATATTTTCTGTATTCTCTGTGTTTATTCTCTTGCCTGCTGCTAGAAAGGATATGACAAAGCATCAAATATTGTCTAGTTGGATATTTCATGACACTACCCACAATATGAAATAAAGTTGTTAATTGGATACTATAGTATTTCAGTAAAGCTTATTGGGTTCTACTACTGTAAGATACTTCTTAGTTTGTACACTAAAGTAATGCTTAAATTCTGTTTTTAGGACTTTTTTAGTAATTTTAAGGATTTATTAGAAGAAACAAGGCGGAAAAGAGATGGGAAGAAGAGAGAGTATTAGGAAAGATAATTTGAAATAGTATTTGAGCTGGATATTAAGGAAGTACATTTTACACTGATAAAGGAGTAGGAGGTATTGGAAAGGCCTCGTCAAGGAGATGAGATGTAAGAATGGCAGTTGTGTAACAGAAGAACAGAAGAGGGTTTGGATAAAATGATACAGTGAGAATCACTGAAGATTTGAAAGTTGAAATGGATTAGTGTTTTGGGGAGGTGATTAAGAAACTAGTCCAATGAAAGCAGAGGATACGTGATTTTGTAGACAGTGATGCAAGATTATGAAGGGCTTTCAAATTAAGGCAAGAGTTTGACATGTTAATGACGGGGCTATAATCCATATGTCTTGTGGCCAAGTGGCTTGAACTCCCGCTGGTACATGTGTGACCGTCCTGTCAGGCAGCTTTTTATTAATTTTATTAGTAAAGAGACTGATAAAAGTGATTGGATTTTTTTTTTTTTTTGTACTAACGGGACAGCCATGCTTGTAGCATAGATGGTTCAGATTGGTGGAAACGTGTTTAAACCTGGGTGAGGAGGAAATCAAGGACTGTAGGTGCTAACTGGGGGGATAACATGATGACAGTTTTTCTTTAAACTCATCGTGTGTTCTCCTCACAGTGAATCATGTGTTCCTTGAAAGACCTCATGTGATCCTTTCAGGTATGAGGAAAATCGTTTCCTCTGAAGGGTTTCCAGGCTTCCCAAGGAGAGCCAGTATCTTTCTCATTTACTTCACTCTCTATGTATATATCATCTAGAATATTTATCACTTAAATATCATCTGTCCTTGTTCATCTCCTTCACTAGACTGATACTTTTTGAGGGTATGGAATTTGTCTTACATCACAGGATGTTGCTTAATAATGTTAAGTGAATGAATTTGTGATACCGATGTAGATGGTTCTGGCAGTAATATGTACAATGAATTGGAAAGGAACTTCAGGCTAGGAATTTATGTAGTAATCCATTATGATAATTAAGGGTAGTAATACAAAAATATATTTTAAAATGCCTAAGTAAGTTTAAAAAATAAAAATAATAGAGAACATTAGCTAGAAGTCATGCCTGGGACTGAATGATAAACGGAATAATGAAAAGGATAATCCAATGACCCAGTCCGATGCTGTAAAATCAGATAATAATATTTATGCAGTTATGGAAATGTTAGCAATTATGACTCAGACCTTGTTTACTTAATGGTAAAGTACTTCACTATTTCTAGGATTTCTCTTATTGGTGCTCTAGGCCTCATTATGTATCCTAAGGATGTCAGAATACATTAATATCATGTCATTCTGTTATTTCGTCCATATAAATTCAGAGGTTGGTACTTTTCAGTAACTTTCATATATCTCACAGTGTTCTTCCTTTGGAGAAGATAGTCTGAAACATACCTCTTTATTCTGGTACTCCTTCATCAAGCTGACTACATATCTGCTGTCTCTTCCATAATAGAAGGTCCTGTTTATTTTGAGTAGGGTTAATTAAGCCTTAGGGCAGTGTTTGGTACACTGAGATCTGTCTGAGAATTTGCTTGTGACTGCAAGACCATGGTGACCATTGCATGCCCCTAACCAAAGAGTGGGGAGGGCTTCAAGTAAGCCCTTGCTATAAGCTTTGGGGAGTTCTCTTTTGAAGTAGGGTGATGGCTTTTAACAAATGGTTACTTTTGTTGTTAATTTGTTTTTTCTAGTTCATATTTTTATTCCTAAAAGCAAACACTGTTAATGAAATTATATTTTCGTGCCAGAAATGCATCTTAATTCTCAAATATGTTACACATTTAAGTGTAACACATGGTATAAGCCAGAGACTTCTGTTTTCTGTTCTGTATACAAACATTATACTTACTGTGGAAAATTCTGTTAAAGATGAGTAGAACAATTCTTTTATCTTTTTATAAAGTTGAGTATAAATTTGTATTGCCTGGATGTTTAAAACAGAGCAGTTCCGACAGACATTTTATTTTTTTAACTCTAGCTTGATGTACCGAGGTTTCAGTCTATTAAAATACAATTTTAAAGATCTTACATAGCTTATTTTGATCTTTACTTGTCCTTAACTTAGTGCTACCTTACATTTTGTATTTCAGTTAATGATGGAAAAGAACGCACGCCAAGGGAATGTTAGCCCATTTTAAGAATTACAGATAACCACAATATTAATTTTTTAAATAGTAATTTTAGATAACTGTTATTCCATCTAATGTCTAAAAGTTAGTAACTAGTTTTATACCACCTCTGTACTAAATTTGGTATGGTCTTGCCAGTGGAGGTTTAATGATCTCTTTGAACCATACATACAGTATGGCATGCTGAAAAATTTGTTCTTAGATTTTTACTACCCACTTCATAAAACATGCATATGTCTCCCTTTTTTCAAGGCAAAAATAGAAATGATGCCCTTTGGGTTGTTCTTTTTAATGGTCTCCTTCCACACCTCACAAAGTGTAGTTTATTGTGACAAAAATTTTGGTACTTACAAGCTGTATTGGATTTCCCTGTCTTCTGTAAAATAAGACTATAAGGATATAAAATAATTTTATTTTGTAGAGTTTATTGTAAAAAGGGTGTTAATTTAGTGCTTACATCAAAACTTTAAACATTTTTAACAGCATAATGTCCTGTTGGGGAGATCAGAAGTATAAAAGAAGTTTTTCTTTCATTCTGCTGAAGTTCAATGTTACATGACGGGGTTCAGGAGTGACTGATTTTGAAAACTGTCTAGCAATGTATTGTTGTTGTTGTTGTTAAATATGCACTGTAAATTGTGCTTCTAGAATGTTGGGGGGAATGCAGGAAAGGAAAGTAGAAGAATTAAAAATCATTCCAATAAAATAGTTTAATTTATGCCTTTGCAGTTAAGCAGTGCTCCTGGTTAACAGAAATACCCTTCAGCTACACGGGATTTTGGAGGGTTGGAGGGCACTCATTTGCACATAAATAGCCATTAACTGATAAATTCCCAGAGGTCTCCTGTTGCATGTTAGTGGTTCTGACCTACTTAGCTAGCTTAAATTTGTTTTACAGAATTATTATAATTCTATCCTTGGTACTTAAACTTTTGTGATTAATGCATGCCTCACAATACAATTAAAGTATAATTACATAGTTTTACACTTTCCAATCATGGTGTTATTACAAAGGTCTGGATATTGCAAATATTAGAAGAGTTAAGATTTTGATATTTTTCTTACTTTTGGTATTATTATGGGATTATGTTAAATGAGACCCTTTTATGTCTGAAGAGTGGATGGCTAGGAGGTGAATCATTAAATGGAGCATTTTTTAGCTTGGAAAAGAGTCAGTCAGTGTATGTTCACTTTGGTACACAGTTTACATTGATATGTTCCAAATATTCTTCCT
This sequence comes from Hystrix cristata, assembly GCA_004026905.1. Taxonomy (NCBI): domain Eukaryota; kingdom Metazoa; phylum Chordata; class Mammalia; order Rodentia; family Hystricidae; genus Hystrix; species Hystrix cristata. The sequence continues at coordinate 10,618 of PVJO010002698.1, read as the reverse complement.
TACATTTTTCAAAAGTTTCTGGAGTACAGTAGAATTTTCACATCATTATCCTACAGAAGCAAAATAAGTATTAGGAGGCAGTAGAGAAATATTAGAGTGGGACTGAGGAGATATGAATTCTGATGCAGACACTTGCTTAGCTGTGGAGTGCAGCTAATGTTCTTGAAGAGGTGTAAAATGAGTAGTTTGCACTAGAAAATGTTGGCAAACTAAGGCTTTTTATTTTATTATTTTTTTAAATTGCAAAGCAGGGAATGCCCAACCCACTTCAACACAGCACCAAACATTGGCCAAAACCTAAACGAATTGAACTGAGGGCCTTCAGACTGAGCTATATCCACCCAGGCTTTTTTTTTTTTTTTTTTTTTTTTTTTTTTTTTTTTTTTTTTTTTTTTTTTTTTTTTTTTTTTTTTTTTTTTTTTTTTTTTTTTTTTTTTTTTTTTTT